>JBAMJV010014101.1:0-40920 GCA_037951105.1 Echinarachnius parma
GAGGACGAATCACACCTCGCGCTGGGCGATGGCGGACTAACAATAGGATGGTCTTGACAGCGAGCATGGTGTTACGGTTCTATAGTGTGTAATGTGTAAAATAATGATATCTCCGAGATTACACGGTCAACTTTGACATTGAACATTACAATCCACTTGTATTATTGTGTTCATGTTTGAAATATACAAATTGCTTTAATCACTACAACTACATGTTAAAAGAGAACATCTAAATATACTTTGATTTGGGTTTCCACATCCATATGCAAACTTTTTTCATTCAATCTTATATATTATTTTGTACTTCAATTCCGTCCAAGGAAGACTAGATTGTGCCAATGCAAGCTCCAAAGTAGTTTGTTGTCCATCAATTTCACAAGAAATCATTTAAATTAGTAATTTCTAACACATAATAAATTACAATTAAAATTGTCGGTTACAGTTGCTGAACACTATAAAGTGACATCAAATGTGTCCTTTTTTATTGTTGAATTGAACACTTATTAAATCGAATGATAACAGATTGAAATGGACGGGTAAAACTTAAACTTCTACATTGCATAACATTTACAAAATAACTCTACACATATTTTTTAGTATGACGGCATCTAAAGAACAATCCTTGGTTATGGAATTATGAGGTGTTGTGTATGGGGAGGGGGGGGGGGGGGGGGGGGGGTGTTTAATATGTATGTTTAGTAAGGTTATATATTGTGTTGCCAAAAGTGTTAATGGCCATTTCCCAAATCGTCATAACTGATCGCTATTTGAATGATTAATATAGTGCTGAATAATAAATGAGGAGAAGGTTGAATAAAATAACTTCACGTTTGGCCGTTATATTCTTTATTAGTATTTTAAGATAATGCACCGACTGAAACAAACATGTTGATAGAGGTATGGGTGCTGTTGTATGCATGTGCTTCGGAAAGAGTTTCCTATTTTCAGTTCGTGGACTGACTTGTGTACTATGCAACATCCATACTTTAATGAAGTGCTCGATAATCTAGTAACTTGGGCAACTTCCCTCTTTTCAATCCGGTAAGATTTCCTGTTGATTGTCACTATCGTAAAAGAAAATGTAATGTCATTTACTTGACACTTCTAGTTGAATAAGGCCTAGTATGTTGATAGGGTATGTAATAGAGGGTTCAGATCGCTTTTCATCGCGGGCGATCTGAGAGATTTATGATCTTGTCCGCGCGCCGCTCTTCTCATCACCTCACGTCCATCAGTACACAGTGACCAATGACGTGCGGCCTACTGACCGGTGTCTATTGTTTGACCAGCGACAGTGACAGTGTCAACGCCAATATCATTCCGCACCCTTGGGGTGACGAGTGGACAATAGCTTCATTCAGATAATCGCGTCACGTTACGCCGGACAATCAGGAAGGGCTTTCATACAGCTCTATCTCTGGACACCCGGGGAGGGGGCGAATCCCATTTTAAGTCGTAAGGTTTTGAGTTATTTTTAGCTGATGTAAATTAAGTTTAATCAATGGTTATAATATATATATATAACAACATTAACCGGTTTGTAGCGACCATACTTATATAAATTATGATATATCGTTATACGAATTGACCGATGTTAGTAGTAACCTACACCCGCACCGTAACTAACTCCATCATGCCAAAAAAAGTACTCAACATTACTCACAACTAATGAAAAGACAAAAAAGGGTGGACTCTAGAACGCATTGGTTTATACCATTTAAAAACAAAAATAATTTGTTAATTTGGTGTTAACATAAACGGTTGAATAGAGAGACCATCAACAAATATTCAAATCGTCGAATAAATATGGGATCACAGTTCTTTTGTTTTGATCGGATATATTTATTTATATTTCAGCTGAATTTCTGAACCGATTTTGATCAACTAATGTTAATTATGTTATGTATGCTCTTTCAAATAAGCCACTTTATTTTCCATGTGGTTTTCATCAACAAACAAATTCCAATGTCAATCACATGCACAACGAAAAGACATGTACGCACGCAGTATAGACTCATAACATGTACATTAACACCCTGATCATGCTGAACACTAAGAACACATCTCCACAAAGAACAACTTCACCGCATTTGGTTTCTTATTCATAAACACATAACCAACATACACACACGATTTATTTGATAATGTAGACGTGAGGAAAATAAATACGACCAATACAACGTTGCATTCGTTTTATTTAAATTTATTGCAGTGATTAAATAAGGCAAGCAAATAAGAGTTGAGGGACATTCGTCACCACATGTGATTCATATTCAATTGAGTTCGAGTTTTACAGCGACACGACATCGATGATCTCGTCTTCCTCGTGGGTCGTCGATGTCCGCTCGATGACCAACTGCTGATGAGATCGATGACGGCGAACTGGTGTCTTCAGAGATGAGGCCGAGACGAAATCCCGCTGGTCGTGATGAGGGTAGACGCCGAACTCGAAGGGTGACGACGGCAGCTGAGACGCGACGATGTGATGTCGGTAGATTGCTGGTTGTGAGACGTAGCTGCATGCATCGACGCAGTCCACTGAAGGTACCACATGCCGTCTTGCTGGTACCGTCACGGTGTAGGGTGAGTGGCGGAGAGCTGATGGAGGGTACACCGGGTAGCACGGGGCCGGGCGGTGGTACAGGACCGGTGAGACGCAGTATGAGACTGGCGACGTGTAGTTGGGCAGAGGCGAGACGCAGTGTGGGACTGGCGAGGCGTAGCCGGGCAGAGGCGAGACTGACGGGCCGATCGGTGGCGGAGATGGCGAAGCGGCGAGGTGAGGAGGAGACGGTGGTGGAGTCGGCGGTAGCCGTTGGCACATCATCTCAGAGGCAACCGGTGGCTGGAGGAGCGTTGTGGTTGTAGACTTTGGTGAAGGTGTTGCTATTCGTCTTGTTGCCACACGTCGCGATCCTCCAAACTTCTCGCAAGTTGCAGCCAGCATCGCCAGTGGGCTCGGCTTCCCGATCTCTGCAGACTCGGCAGGGAGCTGCAAATATTTAGAAGTAAGGTTTGATGTCATCTTGTACGATAAATTGATAATAATCCCGTTAGATCTGGAATTGATATACTCGATGTGATTTGTAGCTGGAAATATTAGGTCCGTTCAATATGAGGTTCGAAGCGAAAGTGCTACCGACCAACAGTATCAGCTGGTATTTATAGGGAGGCCCGTCCGTACGTTCCCCTGTCAAGCGTCTTGGATTGTCCCAGCCGAGATAGACGGCTCAGCTAGTTGAATAGAGGAAGAAGATCAGAGCGGTCTTTAATATTTACCGCTCGCCGCCCGATCGGCCAGCCAGACCTGTCGCGTCCGTCAATCAAGGACAATACCCAATATCCGGCAGACTTGGCCATTGTCCGGAGATAGACCTTGACAGCGCGAGGACGAATCACAGCTCGCGCTGGGCGAAGGCTGGGTTTGATGGGTCAACAATAGACTAGCTTTGGTAGGGTAATGTGTGTTGCGCTGGTATACTGAATTGGGGAAAGATTACCCGGAGCTCAGATGACTGACCATGCTGAAATAACCTGAATATTACCGACCAAATAACCTTGACCCTGTCAATAAGCATTTACTTCATTGGGCCCGAATCATTCAAAATTTTGTAACATATACATGTATATTGATGTCTAATGATACTTTTAACTATGTATGTGTATGTTGTACGTACTGTTTCTGCTTGATTGAATAAACAGGAATAATGTTTACGTAAAATAAAATTTCAAAATCTCATGACCATGTGCATAGTGATTATTAGCATAAAAAGATAATATGTACAAGATGTCCGTCTGTTATGATTATGAGCAGGTGTACTGCATATTGTATCAGTGCTACAACATGCATTCATCATAGACCCTGTCACCCTGTTTCCCATGATGTGTTCAAATGTAAGTAAAGTGGTATTTGTGTACCCTGTTTTATTATATTAAATCGGACACAATACAAGCAAACTAGACAAACTTGCTTTACATGTAATATAGTATATGTTTAATCTAAGCTTTCAGTTACAAGCATCAATACATTCAATTACGGTTATCAAATTAACTTCATTACGTATAAAGACAGGTGAGTTACCAAGTCTTTATAACCAATTGCAAGAGAACACTGGAATAATCTATTCATAAAAGCCGGCAATTTTGGAGGTCATTTAAGAGGAGAAATAGCTAATAGTAATTCTCAGTATAAACCCTATCTTAATGTTCGGATTATTATGGTGCACCAATTGAATCAAACCATAACGGAAGAATGGCCGTAGAGACGCGTGAAGACTCTCGTAGCCTACAGTCCCCGCTGAACGCTACTCGAATGCCGGATCGCGTGCCGGATCATCGTCGAGACAAACTGTGCTGAAGACGAGCGACCTGTCCACTGGGTGCGCGAACCAAATACATCAATCGGAGTTCGACGCTGGGTTCTGACGCGGAACGCGAACATCGGATACCGTCGTCGGATGACTCCGCCGGTCTAGGATACCGGATGAAGAAGTCGGATACCGGATGAAGAGGTCGGATATCGGATGTCGAAGTCGGATATCGGATGGAGAAGTCGGATACCGGATGAAGAAGTCGGAAGCCGGATATCGCCACCGGATGTAGATGCCCGGTCCAATCACCGGATGCAAGGTCACCAGTTGTGGTGAAGGCTTGGACGTTGTCGTGCTGCACACTGGGCTGGAGAGTCACCGAAAAGGGATTTCCTTATTTAAAACCTTTAACTAAAACATTTAGAAAGGCAAACTTGGTCCACTCAAATCACAGCCATCTCACGCACGTCCGTCTGGAGCAGGATCTCAAATCACTCTGCCTTATTCTGATATACTCACACACATCCAGACACTCGCGTTTCCCGCCCCGATCTTACAGCCAATCAGCGCTTCCACCTACCCCATCTCCAAGCAACCGCACAATATCCTCACCCACGTGATACCGAGGGCCCAATCACACGCGCTACACGAACTAGCTCCCGACTGCCACGTAGGCCACTCACTCACGTGACTCGATGACTCCACAGCAACACTCACTCTATCGCGCACGCTGGGGCTAGCGAAAGTTACGCAAGGATCGTCCTATTGTTACCTAACGACATGCTGCTGCGGTATCGCTCGATATATCTCGCGCAAGCAGGGTCTAGCGAACGCTATATTGCGATCGACCTGTTGTTGCCTAGCAACCTCAAACACCTTAATTACGCTAGCAGGCACCAGCAGCGATAAACTTGTCCATTTTCCGCTCAGCTGGTGACAATTCACCCCCTCCTTTAAGAGAAATTTTCAGGGGAAATTTACTTCTCAATTTAAAACGGCCCTTCTGGCTCGTTAAAAAAAAAACGAGACGGTATTCCTTTTCTTCCTTCAGGGGAACTAAAAATCAAACACACCAAGGCTGTATTTTCTTCTTTCTACTTTCTCATCGAGCATCTGCTTGTACCTAAGGATAAAAACAAAACCGAAAACAAAATCCTTTAATCTTGACCTTTGCCGTAATTTAAAGGCAACCTTTCCTTTTAATCACCAACACTAAAACGAGTCGCCTGTTGAGTCTTCCTACAGGTAAAGAAAGTGGAAAAATAAAATATATTAATGTAAATTTACATGTACTATCAAATTACTTTGAATCAATCCACATCAACTCTGCTCATGAAATCTGCCCCGACGTTCTCCTTCCCCTTGATTGCTTCGATGCGGTAGCGGTAGGGTTGCAGTGCTAAAGCCCATCGGAGGATCCTGCCGTTAGCGACCTTCGACCTCCGGATGGCTAGCAGCGGCTGGTGGTCGACCTCAAGGACAAACTCCTTTCCGTAGAGATAGGTCTCAAACTTTTGTATGGCCCATACCACCGCCAGACACTCCTTCTCAATTGTCGAATACGCCCCTTCTCTTGGCAAAAGCTTCCGGCTCGCAAATGCAACTGGAAATTTGTCCCCATCATGCTCCTGGAGCAACACCGCTCCCACGCCGGCGTCGGATGCATCGGTCCGTAGTACGAACGCCTTGTCGACATCGGGGAGATGAAGAATAGGCGGACTTGCTAGTTTTGACTTCAACGTGTTGAATGCCTTCTCGTGGGCATGTTCCCACCGAATCCGATTCGGTTCCCCCTTTTTGGTCAGATCCGTCAACGGAACCGCGATCGCAGCGTAGTTCGGCACGAACTTGCGATAATATCCCGTCAGCCCGAGAAATGACCGGAGTTGGGTCTTCGTCGTTGGTCTCTTAGCGTCCTGAATCTTCGTCTGCTTGTCAGAGTTTGGTTGGATTGTCCCGCCGTTCACGTGATGGCCTAGGAAGTCGAGCTCGGCGAAGCCGACGAAGCACTTATTTGGCTTGGCTTTCAACTTCGCTCCTCGAAGTCTGTGGAAGAGTTCCTTCAACGTAGCCAAGTGCTCCTCCCACGTAGGCGTGTGCACCAGTATGTCGTCGATGAAATTGTCGACGTTCGTCAGTCCTCGTAGTACCGTCCTCATCATCCTGCTAAAACTTGCTGGGGCATTCACGAGCCCGAATGGCATGGTCCTGAACTGGTATAAGCCGTCCGGTGTGATGAATGCCGTAAGCTCTTTCGCCTTCTCCGTCAGCGGCACCTGCCAATAACCTTTGGTGAGGTCAAGCTTGGTGTAATATCGGTCTCCGGCGAGTTTAGCAAAGATTTCCTCCTGGTCGGGGATCGGTTCTGCGTCGGTGATCGTTGCCGCATTCAGCTTCCTGAAATCACAACAAAAGCGGTTACTACCATCTTTCTTTTTGACCAGGACAATGGGTGATGCGTATGGCGATGTCGACGGCTCAATGACACCTAAATCCATCATCTCCTTCACCTCATCTGTTACCACCTGTCTCAGTGCATGGGGTAATGGGTAGGGCTTACTGTGGATTGGGTGGTCGTGGATCAGCCGGATGTCGTGCTCGCCCGCTGTCGTGATCCCTGGTATGTCGGTCAAAACATCTTGAAATTCGTCAAGAAGTTTACCTACTTCACTCTGCTGTTCCACTGTTAGTTGGCTGTCGACATTGACGTCAGCCACACCTTGTGTCTGCTTGGTTGCAGGGACATGGAGTAGCGATTCCCGCATCGTGTGAGGATCCAGTCCGCCATCATCGGGCTCCTCGTCCTCGACGACCGCCGTTGCTGCCATGTCAAACGCTGCCACGATCATCCCTTGCATCGGTTCTATCTCCCGTCTGATGTACCTTTTCAAGAGATTAGCATGGACAGTAGTTATTCTCTTACCTAGGTCGACCTTGAAGTCCAGCTTTCCCACGATGTCGACCACCTTGAACGGGCCTTTCCAGTGCATCAGCAGCTTATTCGCATCGGTGGGTAGTAGGACTAAAACTTCATCTCCTACCTTGAAGGACCTTGGCCGAGTCCGTCGGTTGTAGTTCACTCGATACTTCTCGTGTGACCTGTGCAGTTCGCGCATTGCGATGTCGCACGTCTGTTCCATCTTCTCCTTGAGGTCAAATACGTACTGGTACGTCGTCTTCGTTTCCTGCTGCGTGTCCTGGTTGGTCCACAGCTCTCTAATAATCATGAGAGGTCCACGTACTACTCTTCCGTAGAGCAGCTCGAATGGCGCAAATCCAGTGCTGTCTTGCGGCGTTTCGCGGTACGCGAACAACAACGGGTCGATGTAGCGATCCCAGTCCGTCGGGCGCTCTTCACACATCTTGTTTAACATCCGTTTTAGGGTACCGTTAAACCGTTCAACGAGACCGTTGCATTGTGGGTGGTACGGGGTTGTGGTGAAGTGGCGTATGGACAGCAGTCGGCTCACTTCCCTGAACATCTCCGACGTGAACTGCGCCCCCCTGTCCGATAACAATTCGCACGGAAATCCCACTCTCGAAAAGATGCCGAGGAGAGCCTCTGCAACCGTTGCCGTGTCGATACGACGCAGGGGTACCGCCTCCGGGTACCGGGTTGCATAGTCTACCAACGTTAAGATGAACCGGTGCCCTCTCGACGACGCCGGCTTGATCGGTCCCACGAGGTCGATGGCGACACGCTTGAAAGGTTCGTCGATGAGGGGCGTTGAACCTAACGGCACCTTTGTCACTCGACCCTTGGCGGCCGACCGCTGACACGCATCGCAAGAACGGCAATACCGCTGCACCTCCGCTCGTAGACCTGGCCAGAAAAAATTAGCAAGAATTTTATCGGCAGTTTTCTGACCACCCAGGTGACCTCCCATCACTGATTCATGGGCAAGTTTCATAACTGGCTTCCGGTACTTTGCAGGTACAGCCAGTTGTTCGATGACATCCATGTTGTTGCCCTTTTTAACATGAATTTCTCTGTATAAGAGCTTATCTTTAAGCTTGTACTTCGTTCTATTTCCACTTCGACTTACTTTGACCTCCCCGGTTAAAGCATCCCTCCGCATCTTATCCAGAGATACGTCTGCCTCTTGCTCCTTCATGAATTCTGCTGGTGATGCGTCTGCAATGGGGCTTGGTACCTTCAAGTTCCTCAGTGGTTTGGTTGAAGCCTCCCGTTGTTGTCTAGTCTCCACTGCTAGACCGTCTGTTGTGGACTGTTCCAGTACCTTGGGTTCCCACTTCGCGTCTGGATCGCTGGGGTCCCGGACACCTAATACATTTCCAATGATTAACGGGTATACAGGATTGGTCATACACAATGCATCCAACTTACCAACGAAGTAGGGCGTGTCGACCTTTACCGTAGCTATGCGGAACTCCTTTTGTGTGCCGTCAATCAGGACGCACTTTCTCCACTCGTCAGTCATCTGACCCGGAAGTACGAGATCCTCCTTCACTACTGCGGTGGAGCAGCCGGTGTCCCGTAGTACATCTGTCGACTGACCGTTAACGAGTCCCTGTGCCACTGGCATTGACCGTACTGGTTTCGCCCCACATGCCGCACTAACCGTTGGAAACTCGCCTTCCTGCTTTCCTGTGCATGAATGAAGGTGTGGAACTGTGTCACATGAGAAACATGAATCTAGCAACAGACATCCGTTTTCCCGCCGGTTTGCACTTGCTCGGCCAGCCCCCTGAGCTGCCTTGTTAGCCCTGTCGCTACCCGGTGCCTCGGCTTTCGGCTCGGATTCCCCATGTTGCCGATTCTCTGCATCGCTTTCCCATCCATCCTGCTCTGCATCTGCCTCCGCTAGTGCCGCTCCCAGCTTCCGATCCCTGGGGCGCTGTCGGCAGTCGTTTGAGTAGTGGCCCACTTTGCCACAAGTGAAGCACTTCCCAGTCCTTTTCCTCGGAGCCTCCGCCATCTTGCTCTCCCCCTTCTCTGCACCTGCTAATTTAGGAGAAAATTTAGAAGGCTTTAGTGAACGGTCATTACGCGGTTTATTACCACCTGTCGTTGAGGTCCACCCTGACCTAGCATCAATGTACCGATCTGCTACTTCAGCAATGCCTGCTATGCTTTTAGCAGTGCTTTCCTTTATGAAGACTGACATCTCCCTGGGACAGCTTCTGTGAAATTGTTCGATGAGCACTAGATCTCGTAGATCCTCGTAGCTCTCCTTGCCACCTGCAAGAGATAACCATTTTTCTAAGTAACCTTGCATCCGATTGAACAACTGACTGGCACTTTCGCCAGACTCTGGCCGTACTGACCGAAACTTCTTCCTGAACCCCTCACTATTGAGCTCAAAGCGCTGCAGCAAGGCTAGTTTCACCTTCTCATAATCCGCAGCCTCCCTATCAGACAGTCGCGCGTACGTTTCTAACGCTTTACCAGTCAAAAGTGCGCTTAAATTTGAAGCCCATATCGCAGGCGCCCACTTCTGCATGCGCGCATAGCGCTCAAATCTATTGAGGTACGCATCCATTGCATCCTTACTTTCATCAAACACGGGCAGTTTAGGTGCCCTCAGGCTGCCCGTAGGTTGCGCATCTGCCGCATTACCCTGCGCGTTTTGAAGTCTCAAGTTTTCTTTCTTTTTCTCTTCCACCTCTAACCTCATCTTCAGCAACTCAAGTTCCTCCGCCCGCTCATCTCTGGCTCTACTCTTCTCTTGCTTAATGAAATCTTTCAACTCATCTCCCACAAGACCAAGGGTTTGCCCAATGTTCATTAATTTTTCGGTCTCCATTTCAGGAGGTAATTCCAAAAACCTAATTCAATATTTAATTTTAGGGTATCTTACCAGTTTGGTGATGACTCAGCCCAGCATGTAGCACGTCAGTCCACTGTTACCACTTGACTGTAACACGGTTTGTCGTTACCTACACTAGAAGGACAAGAATAGTTAACCAGAATTATTTCTTACATATTTCTTACATCAAATCCTTAACAAGAATACATCATTTATTTATATGCATTATAACAAGGTAACCTTATAAGAAATCCCAGTAGTCTAATTTTACTCTACTAGAATTGGTCCCTTCGTGGTCGCCAAAATGTCACCCTGTTTCCCATGATGTGTTCAAATGTAAGTAAAGTGGTATTTGTGTACCCTGTTTTATTATATTAAATCGGACACAATACAAGCAAACTAGACAAACTTGCTTTACATGTAATATAGTATATGTTTAATCTAAGCTTTCAGTTACAAGCATCAATACATTCAATTACGGTTATCAAATTAACTTCATTACGTATAAAGACAGGTGAGTTACCAAGTCTTTATAACCAATTGCAAGAGAACACTGGAATAATCTATTCATAAAAGCCGGCAATTTTGGAGGTCATTTAAGAGGAGAAATAGCTAATAGTAATTCTCAGTATAAACCCTATCTTAATGTTCGGATTATTATGGTGCACCAATTGAATCAAACCATAACGGAAGAATGGCCGTAGAGACGCGTGAAGACTCTCGTAGCCTACAGTCCCCGCTGAACGCTACTCGAATGCCGGATCGCGTGCCGGATCATCGTCGAGACAAACTGTGCTGAAGACGAGCGACCTGTCCACTGGGTGCGCGAACCAAATACATCAATCGGAGTTCGACGCTGGGTTCTGACGCGGAACGCGAACATCGGATACCGTCGTCGGATGACTCCGCCGGTCTAGGATACCGGATGAAGAAGTCGGATACCGGATGAAGAGGTCGGATATCGGATGTCGAAGTCGGATATCGGATGGAGAAGTCGGATACCGGATGAAGAAGTCGGAAGCCGGATATCGCCACCGGATGTAGATGCCCGGTCCAATCACCGGATGCAAGGTCACCAGTTGTGGTGAAGGCTTGGACGTTGTCGTGCTGCACACTGGGCTGGAGAGTCACCGAAAAGGGATTTCCTTATTTAAAACCTTTAACTAAAACATTTAGAAAGGCAAACTTGGTCCACTCAAATCACAGCCATCTCACGCACGTCCGTCTGGAGCAGGATCTCAAATCACTCTGCCTTATTCTGATATACTCACACACATCCAGACACTCGCGTTTCCCGCCCCGATCTTACAGCCAATCAGCGCTTCCACCTACCCCATCTCCAAGCAACCGCACAATATCCTCACCCACGTGATACCGAGGGCCCAATCACACGCGCTACACGAACTAGCTCCCGACTGCCACGTAGGCCACTCACTCACGTGACTCGATGACTCCACAGCAACACTCACTCTATCGCGCACGCTGGGGCTAGCGAAAGTTACGCAAGGATCGTCCTATTGTTACCTAACGACATGCTGCTGCGGTATCGCTCGATATATCTCGCGCAAGCAGGGTCTAGCGAACGCTATATTGCGATCGACCTGTTGTTGCCTAGCAACCTCAAACACCTTAATTACGCTAGCAGGCACCAGCAGCGATAAACTTGTCCATTTTCCGCTCAGCTGGTGACAGACCCCAACCCGAGTATTTTCGGGACCAGTCGGCAAGTCACATCATCTCAGAGGCAACTGGTGGCTGGAGGAGCGTTGTGGTGGTAGGCTGTGGCGAATGTGTTCTTGCCATTCGTCTTGATCCTCCAAACTTCTCGCAAGTTGCAGCCAACATCGCCAGTGGGCTCGGCTTCCCGATCTCTGCAGACTCGGCAGGGAGCTGCAAATATTTAGAAGTAAGGTTTGATGTCATCTTGTACGATGAATTGATAAATAATCACGTTAGATCTGGAATTGATATTCTCGATATGCTTTGTATCTGGAAATATTAGATCCGTTCAATATGAAGTTCGAAGCGAAAGTGCTAACGACCAACAATATCGGCTGGTATTTATAGCGAGGCCATAAGTACGTCCCACTGTCAAGCTTTTTATATTGTCCTAGCCGAGATAGACGGCTCAACTAGTTGAATAGAGGAAGAAGATCAGAGCGGTCTTTAATCTTCGCCGCTCGCCGCCCGATCGGCCAGCCAGACCTGTTGCGTCCGTCAATCAAGGACAATGACCCATCTTCAGCAGACTTGACCATTGTCCGGAGATAGACCTTGACAGCGCGAGGACGAATCACAGCTCGCGCTGGGCGATGGCGTTTAATGCGTAAGACTTGACGGACTAACAATAGGCTGGTCTTGACAGCGTGCATGGTATTACGGTTCTATAGTGTGTAATGTGTAAAATAATGATATCTCCGAGATTACACGGTCAACTTTGACATTGAACATTACAATCCACTTGTATTATTGTGTTCATGTTTGAAATATACAAATTGCTTTAATCACTACAACTACACGTTAAAAGAGAACATCTAAATATACTTTGATTTGGGTTTCCACATCCATATGCAAACTTTTTTCATTCAATCTTATATATTATTTTGTACTTCAATTCCGTCCAAGGAAGACTAGATTGTGCCAATGCAAGCTCCAAAGTAGTTTGTTGTCCATCAATTTCACAAGAAATCATTTAAATTAGTAATTTCTAACACATAATCAATTACAATTAAAATTGTCGGTTACAGTTGCTGAACACTATAAAGTGACATCAAATGTGTCCTTTTTTATTGTTGAATTGAACACTTATTAAATCGAATGATAACAGATTGAAATGGACGGGTAAAACTTAAACTTCTACATTGCATAACATTTACAAAATAACTCTACACATATTTTTTAGTATGACGGCATCTAAAGAACAATCCTTGGTTATGGAATTATGAGGTGTTGTGTATGGGGAGGGGGGGGGGGGGGGGGGGGGGTGTTTAATATGTATGTTTAGTAAGGTTATATATTGTGTTGCCAAAAGTGTTAATGGCCATTTCCCAAATCGTCATAACTGATCGCTATTTGAATGATTAATATAGTGCTGAATAATAAATGAGGAGAAGGTTGAATAAAATAACTTCACGTTTGGCCGTTATATTCTTTATTAGTATTTTAAGATAATGCACCGACTGAAACAAACATGTTGATAGAGGTATGGGTGCTGTTGTATGGATGTGCTTCGGAAAGAGTTTCCTATTTTCAGTTCGTGGACTGACTTGTGTACTATGCAACATCCATACTTTAATGAAGTGCTCGATAATCTAGTAACTTGGGCAACTTCCCTCTTTTCAATCCGGTAAGATTTCCTGTTGATTGTCACTATCGTAAAAGAAAATGTAATGTCATTTACTTGACACTTCTAGTTGAATAAGGCCTAGTATGTTGATAGGGTATGTAATAGAGGGTTCAGATCGCTTTTCATCGCGGGCGATCTGAGAGATTTATGATCTTGTCCGCGCGCCGCTCTTCTCATCACCTCACGTCCATCAGTACACAGTGACCAATGACGTGCGGCCTACTGACCGGTGTCTATTGTTTGACCAGCGACAGTGACAGTGTCAACGCCAATGTCATTCCGCACCCTTGGGGTGACGAGTGGACAATAGCTTCATTCAGATAATCGCGTCACGTTACGCCGGACAATCAGGAAGGGCTTTCATACAGCTCTATCTCTGGACACCCGGGGAGGGGGCGAATCCCATTTTAAGTCGTAAGGTTTTGAGTTATTTTTAGCTGATGTAAATTAAGTTTAATCAATGGTTATAATATATATATATAACAACATTAACCGGTTTGTAGCGACCATACTTATATAAATTATGATATATCGTTATACGAATTGACCGATGTTAGTAGTAACCTACACCCGCACCGTAACTAACTCCATCATGCCAAAAAAAGTACTCAACATTACTCACAACTAATGAAAAGACAAAAAAGGGTGGACTCTAGAACGCATTGGTTTATACCATTTAAAAACAAAAATAATTTGTTAATTTGGTGTTAACATAAACGGTTGAATAGAGAGACCATCAACAAATATTCAAATCGTCGAATAAATATGGGATCACAGTTCTTTTGTTTTGATCGGATATATTTATTTATATTTCAGCTGAATTTCTGAACCGATTTTGATCAACTAATGTTAATTATGTTATGTATGCTCTTTCAAATAAGCCACTTTATTTTCCATGTGGTTTTCATCAACAAACAAATTCCAATGTCAATCACATGCACAACGAAAAGACATGTACGCACGCAGTATAGACTCATAACATGTACATTAACACCCTGATCATGCTGAACACTAAGAACACATCTCCACAAAGAACAACTTCACCGCATTTGGTTTCTTATTCATAAACACATAACCAACATACACACACGATTTATTTGATAATGTAGACGTGAGGAAAATAAATACGACCAATACAACGTTGCATTCGTTTTATTTAAATTTATTGCAGTGATTAAATAAGGCAAGCAAATAAGAGTTGAGGGACATTCGTCACCACATGTGATTCATATTCAATTGAGTTCGAGTTTTACAGCGACACGACATCGATGATCTCGTCTTCCTCGTGGGTCGTCGATGTCCGCTCGATGACCAACTGCTGATGAGATCGATGACGGCGAACTGGTGTCTTCAGAGATGAGGCCGAGACGAAATCCCGCTGGTCGTGATGAGGGTAGACGCCGAACTCGAAGGGTGACGACGGCAGCTGAGACGCGACGATGTGATGTCGGTAGATTGCTGGTTGTGAGACGTAGCTGCATGCATCGACGCAGTCCACTGAAGGTACCACATGCCGTCTTGCTGGTACCGTCACGGTGTAGGGTGAGTGGCGGAGAGCTGATGGAGGGTACACCGGGTAGCACGGGGCCGGGCGGTGGTACAGGACCGGTGAGACGCAGTATGAGACTGGCGACGTGTAGTTGGGCAGAGGCGAGACGCAGTGTGGGACTGGCGAGGCGTAGCCGGGCAGAGGCGAGACTGACGGGCCGATCGGTGGCGGAGATGGCGAAGCGGCGAGGTGAGGAGGAGACGGTGGTGGAGTCGGCGGTAGCCGTTGGCACATCATCTCAGAGGCAACCGGTGGCTGGAGGAGCGTTGTGGTTGTAGACTTTGGTGAAGGTGTTGCTATTCGTCTTGTTGCCACACGTCGCGATCCTCCAAACTTCTCGCAAGTTGCAGCCAGCATCGCCAGTGGGCTCGGCTTCCCGATCTCTGCAGACTCGGCAGGGAGCTGCAAATATTTAGAAGTAAGGTTTGATGTCATCTTGTACGATAAATTGATAATAATCCCGTTAGATCTGGAATTGATATACTCGATGTGATTTGTAGCTGGAAATATTAGGTCCGTTCAATATGAGGTTCGAAGCGAAAGTGCTACCGACCAACAGTATCAGCTGGTATTTATAGGGAGGCCCGTCCGTACGTTCCCCTGTCAAGCGTCTTGGATTGTCCCAGCCGAGATAGACGGCTCAGCTAGTTGAATAGAGGAAGAAGATCAGAGCGGTCTTTAATATTTACCGCTCGCCGCCCGATCGGCCAGCCAGACCTGTCGCGTCCGTCAATCAAGGACAATACCCAATATCCGGCAGACTTGGCCATTGTCCGGAGATAGACCTTGACAGCGCGAGGACGAATCACAGCTCGCGCTGGGCGAAGGCTGGGTTTGATGGGTCAACAATAGACTAGCTTTGGTAGGGTAATGTGTGTTGCGCTGGTATACTGAATTGGGGAAAGATTACCCGGAGCTCAGATGACTGACCATGCTGAAATAACCTGAATATTACCGACCAAATAACCTTGACTTAACCATATATCTTTTGTATGGTTTACCTGAACACTATTTTATGTTTTGCTTGTCTTAAAGTGATCCAGGTAAAGTGTCTAACTCCACGAAAAATACTTGCAGCTTCCTCGTTTCTCTTCTGCCGTGTTGTTTAGCTTATGGTAAAAGAAGAATAAAATAGGGTTAGATTTTGTCAAATGTCCCTTTAGTATGAAGATAATTATCATTGAAAATCATTACTTCAAAAGCGTTAGCTAACGCTTTTGATAAAAAGTATAATTGCCGTAGTTGAACACGTCCGGCCAGCGCACGTGGGAAACCTTCCCGACCCGACTGAACTTTGAGCCAAGTGAGCGCAAATTCCATGAATTCGGTACCGTCTGTCAACATACACGGGTGCGGATATCGTCAAACGGATGATTATTACTGCGACAAATTATACGGCAGGCCATGAGTATTCGGTGATAAAATATAAACTCAATATTCGGTTGTTTCACTAGGTAAACAGTGTTCGTTTTCTTTCAAACTTTCACAAATCTTTCAGTTGTATTTTACAATGATATTGATATAGGATTGAAGTCTCAAATGTCATTTTGTGCAATATCTGACACTTTACAGGGATCACTTTAACGGACCCTGTCAATAAGCATTTACTTCATTGGGCCCGAATCATTCAAAATGTTGTAACATATACATGTATATTGATGTCTAATGATACTTTTAACTATGTATGTGTATGTTGTACGTACTGTTTCTGCTTGATTGAATAAACAGGAATAATGTTTACGTAAAATAAAATTTCAAAATCTCATGACCATGTGCATAGTGATTATTAGCATAAAAAGATAATATGTACAAGATGTCCGTCTGTTATGATTATGAGCAGGTGTACTGCATATTGTATCAGTGCTACAACATGCATTCATCATAGACCCCAACCCGAGTATTTTCGGGACCAGTCGGCAAGTCCCCTAATGTATCATACGCCTATACAGAGACCATTGCGTCACAAATTTGATAATCATTCTGTATAATTATGATGAAAAATATAAAGTGTTCTGACGTACCAGTAACCACTATATTTCAAAATTATAGACGAATATATAGACGCCTATGCTCCGCGATATACTGTTTTAATAAAATATTTCACCGCATTCTTATTGAGACCATGGTTAGTCTTTCTTTAATTAGGATTGCATGTGTATAGCCAGTATCATGGAAACGAATTTAAACTGTACAGTCTATTATCCAAACTCCGAGGAACTGAATAAGCTCGTACAATACTGTTCTAATATAATGTAGCTTCCATGTCATAACTAGTATTCGAACCCAATTATCAAGGTCACTATATCACTACATTCGTATTACATGTATTCCTCGTATTTCCTTCGTCAATTCAATGTCATTTACATATCTATAATGAAGAGCAAGTTCAACGAACGTATTTTTATCCGTAGGATTATGTGTATCATCAATTATACAAACCTTATTAAAGGGACTTAGTATCATTGTCCAAATCCTCAAAATCCAATTGGAATTATAGCGGTTCCCTCATACCTTGTTGTATTCTTATAAAAAAAGAAAGCATGAGACAGGTTTCGGTTTTCAAATTACCCTTTCGTTAATGCTAGGTTTACACTATGTCCCCGGCGGCCACGGCAGCCCCGATTGCCCAAAACGTAGCGCGCCGTGAAATTTTGACAAATTTGTCCTCTGTATTCAAGTTGTGTTAGGTCTTGCCAAGTTTTCTCACGGTCTATCACGGTCTACCACGGTATCCGTGACGTGGGGGGCCGTGGGGGGAAGAGCCCCATCCCCCGACTGATGGTGCGTTTACACCATATTCCTGGCGCCACGGCAGCCCCGTTCAGGCCACCGTGGACAAAACGGGATGGACATGAGACAATTGCCGCGATTGCCGTGGATGCCGGGCCAGATTTTTAAACTGTCAACAAATTTGCCACGGCAGTCACGGTGCGGATTAGAAGCCTAGCAGGCCAAAGTCTTCCCGTCGTCCTACGGACAGCCTCCAAGTTTTGTTACGGCCTGTCACGTTTTGTTGCGTTCACCCCGTTTTACTCCGGCCTGCTAGGTTGCCGTGGCAAATTTGTTGACAGTTTAAAAATCTGGCCAGGCATACACGGCAGTCACGTTTGCCCATTCCGTCCCCCCGCGTTGTCTCACGTCCATCCCGTTTTGTCCACGGTGGCCTGAAACGGGAATGCCGTGGCCGCCGGGGACATAGTGTAAACCTAGCATTACAAGATATTTACAATTGAAAAGTTTAGATGTCAAATTATCCAATGTATCGTCAGAACCGTGTACAAAGTGAGTGCAATGAGTTGGTGAATGTCACTTTGCATTTGTGCTCATTACTCGGCCATATGAAGTCCATTTAACTTGAAATTTTCACATAACACGTAGTGGACATATCATATTACAACAATATAATTTACATTGAATCAACCGTTCATCATGTTTGCACATGTCAACAAAATAACTAGATCACTTAAAGATCTTGAGTGACTGGATGAAACGCTGAAGTCTGTCCTGTGAGCCACTTTTCATGTATTTGTATATTTTCACCTGATCATGCTTGATGGGTATGCTTGCATCCTGTTTAGTATCATACTCCTGTTGACATATTGTTGAATAGGTTCGTAGCACAATTGCGTAGTGCATTAGTAGAGTGAGGAAAGTAATTGGGGGTTTAGACCTCTTTTCATCGCAGACGATCAGAGAGATGTTTTATCTTGACCGCGCGCCGCTCTGCTCATCACCGCATGTCCATCAATACACACTGACCAATGGCGTGCGGCCTACGTACTGACCGGTATCTATTGTTTGACCAGCGAAAGTGACAGTGTCAATGCTAATGTCATTCTGCCCTCTCGGCCGTATGGACAATAGCCATGCTAGCGTGATATGGACAATAACGTGACGCCACGTAATATGGTTCCGTGTTTTTTTTTTTTTTGTGTGTTGTTGTTTTTTTTGTATTAAAGTGGACTTTAAATAGCAATTTTATTTAGGGACTAAGGCAAGGTATAATAATATGTGATATGTTATATACTTTCATAAACATGATAAAGCGTAGTGTTTCTTTAATTACTATCCTAGACTCATATTTTGTTATGAATGTTCAGTGAGAGAACGGAAATAATGGTGTGTGTACGCCATGTTCAGATGCTTTGATCCATGTAATCATGCACCTAAAGATGGCAATTTGTATTACATTTGTCTCGGATTTAAAACCAGTAACGTTGCCGGATATAATTATCATTATTATCATGATGTATCATATATGACCTCCTACGTTCAGACCCTCTACGGACCGATTACAAGTGTCATTATAGCAGTGTGCATAACAAAAAACGAGATCCGTATAAGTTTTGTGCGGCGTTTTTTATTAAATAAATATACTGAATCTAGATTTACATCAACAATTGCCTTTATGTAAAAAATAGATGACAAATAGATGTACTTCCTATCGTGGAATTGTTCTGCGCGATTCGTTGATCAAGGTCACAATTTCGTCCCATATACCAAACAAATATTCATACAACATGCAATATACGCCACTTTTATCAAAACCAATTCTCCTTTATCAATCGAAAATATTGCACACATCATTTTGCGCATCGACACAAATAAAAAAAAAATAATAAAAATGCCCCAAGAATTGGATCGAAGAAAATGCGGTAAATATGAGGAAAACATACGGAACAATATAAATTGTTCATTACTCATTGTGCATATAATAATACATTCAAACGAATTTTACTCCAATAATCCACTCAATAATCGAGATATCCTTTCCGCACATGTTGTTTCCTGAGTAATATTCCATCTAACTGGTAAATGAGAATAATAGTTATTTACGATGTTACGATCGCACTCAATGGCGTAGCTATATGAGGCCAAGAAGAAACTGCCCCCTCTATCATGTCTATTGTGATGAGCCTCCCTCCCCCCTCCCCAACAACCCTCACCACGTGAGTATAAAATCAAACCACCACATCTGTCTTATTGACTACCTGTCTAAAGTAGCCAACTAATTGCCTATGCCTTACAAGTGACCTCTGCAGAACAGAACAACGTCGTGAACCTGTTTATAGAGGTCGCCTCTCTAAAGTGGCCACTGTTTCTTGGTATTCACTAGGTTTTCGCTCTACAATGTTTGAATGTATGTATTTCCATTCACGCTACCTTACCGCACTATATTATTGGTATGCCCCCACCTCCCATATATATATATGCCCTGCCTACGCCTCTGTACGTGCTTTGTCCAAGATTCGCTGAAGTAGGACATCATTTGGTCGGTCGTTTCGCTACGATTCCCTCTATAATAGTTTTTCCACATCGGAAAATCATTTGATAATTTAATGATTGCTGTGGCATATCGAGGGAAACAGGACTGGGGGGGGGGGGGGGGGGGGGGCAAAGGCATGCAGTTTTAGGACATTTGATTAATGCTGTGTATTTGTATTTCTTTATTCTTGGGCCAGTCAAGTATGATGCAAGCCGTTGTGAAGCAGAAGCCATCATACATCCCAGCGATGGTAGTTAAGTAAGATCAATTAAATTATAATGCTCACAACAGACCATTGCCACCACCCTCCCCGACACACGCACGTACACTCACCCACACGTTTGTAATTTCAATCAAGTCGCTCATACCCGTTCCCTATTAGTTTATGAAATCCCCATAGACTATGTACACAACTCACTCGGTTCCCGTGGTCAAGGAGTTAATTGTAATTATGTCAGGCAAATCTAAACGATTGTACTATGTTTATACGCGCTTAAAAGCTGTTTTATAATAGGGGATGTACAACGTCAACAGTACGTTTTGTATTTTTAACATTATATAGCATCTTTATTGGGTGGATGGATGGATGGGGCGGGGGAGGCCTGGGGGTGGTTAGGGAAGCAAAAATACCCCTTAGCCCCCGCCCCCCCCCTATATCAGCGCATGTATTCCTCGTATTTCCTTCGTCAATTCAATGTCATTTACATATCTATAATGAAGAGCAAGTTCAACGAACGTATTTTTATCCGTAAGATTATGTGTATCATCAATTATACAAACCTTATTAAAGGGACTTAGTATCATTGTCCAAATCCTCAAAATCCAATTGGAATTATAGCGGTTCCCTCATACCTTGTTGTATTCTTATAAAAAAAAGAAAGCATGAGACAGGTTTCGGTTTTCAAATTACCCTTTCGTTAATGCTAGGTTTACACTATGTCCCCGGCGGCCACGGCAGCCCCGTTTGCCCAAAACGTAGGGCGCCGTGAAATTTTGACAAATTTTTCCTCTGTATTCAAGTTGTGTTAGGTCTTGCCAAGTTTTCTCACGGTCTATCACGGTCTACCACGGTATCCGTGACGGGCCGTGGGGGGAAGAGCCCCATCCCCACACTGATGGTGCGTTTACACCATATTCCTGGCGCCACGGCAGCCCCGTTCAGGCCACCGTGGACAAAACGGGATGGACATGAGACAATTGCCGCGATTGCCGTGGATGCCGGGCCAGATTTTTAAACTGTCAAAAAATTTGCCACGGCAGTCACGGTGCGGATTAGAAGCCGAGCAGTCCAAAGTAAAACGGAGTGAACGCAACAAAGACGTGACAGTACGTAATAGGCCGTAACAAAACTTGGAGGCTGTCCGTAGTAGGACGGGAAAGAACCGTGAGATGTCGGGGAATGTCTTCCCGTCGTCCTACGGACAGCCTCCAAGTTGTGTTACGGCCTGTCACGTTTTGTTGCGTTCACCCCGTTTTACTCCGTCCTGGTGAACGCAACAAAACGTGACAGGCCCGTAACACAACTTGGAGGCTGTCTCGTAGGCACGACGGGAAGCCCATTCCGTCCCCCCCGCGTTGTCTCACGTCCATCCCATTTTGTCCACGGTGGCCTGAAACGGGGCTGCCGTGGCCGCCGGGGACATAGTGTAAACCTAGCATTACAAGATATTTACAATTGAAAAGTTTAGATGTCAAATTATCCAATGTATCGTCAGAACCGTGTACAAAGTGAGTGCAATGAGTTGGTGAATGTCTCTTTGCATTTGTGCTCATTACTCGGCCATATGAAGTCCATTTAACTTGAAATTTTCACATAACACGTAGTGGACATATCATTTTACAACAATATAATTTACATTGAATCAACCGTTCATCATGTTTTGCACATGTCAACAAAATAACTAGATCACTTAAAGATCTTGAGTGACTGGATGAAACGCTGAAGTCTGTCCTGTGAGCCACTTTTCATGTATTTGTATATTTTCACCTGATCATGCTGATGGGTATGCTTGCATCCTGTTTAGTATCATACTCCTGTTGACATATTGTTGAATAGGTTCGTAGCACAATTGCGTAGTGCATTAGTAGAGTGAGGAAAGTAATTGGGGGTTTAGACCTCTTTTCATCGCAGACGATCAGAGAGATTTGTGATCTTGACCGCGCGCCGCGGCTCTGCTCATCACCGCATGTCCATCAATACACACTGACCAATGGCGTGCGGCCTACTGACCGGTATCTATTGTTTGACCAGCGAAAGTAAACAGTGTCAATGCTAATGTCATTCTGCCCTCTCGGCCGTAATGAGTGGACAATAGCCATGCTAGCGTGATATGGACAATAACGTGACGCCACGTAATATGGTTCCGTGTTGTTGTTATTTTTTTTTTATTAAAGTGGAATTTAAATAGCAATTTTATTTAGGGACTAAGGCAAGGTATAATAATATGTGATATGTTATATACTTTCATAAACATGATAAAGCGTAGTGTTTCTTTAATTACTATCCTATCTCATATTTTGTTATGAATGTTCAGTGAGAGAACGGAAATAATGATGTGTGTACGCCATGTTTAGATGCTTTGATCTATGTAATCATGCACCTAAAGATGGCAATTTGTATTACATTTGTCTCGGATTTAAAACCAGTAACGTTGCCGGATATAATTATCATTATTATCATGCTGTATCATATATGACCTCCTACGATCAGACCCTCTACGGACCGATTGTGTCATTATAGCAGTGTGCATAACAAAAAACGAGATCCGTATAAGTTTTGAACGGCGTTTTTTTATGAAATAAATATACTGAATCTAGATTTACATCAACAATTGCCTTCATACTTACTAATATTCCCAATTCATCCACTATAACGTGAACGCATGTTTTGCAAAAAATAGATGACAAATAGATGTACTTCCTATCGTGGAATTGTTCTGCGCGATTCGTTGATCAAGGTCACAATTTCGTCCCATATACCAAACAAATATTCATACAACATGCAATATACGCCACTTTTACCAAACCCACTTCTCCTTTATCAATCGAAAATATTGCGCAAATAATTTTACGCATCGACACACACAAAAAAAAAAAGCCCCAAGAAGGATCGAATAAAATGCGGTAAATATGAGGAAAACATACGGGGCAAATATAAATTGTTCATTACTCATCATGCTCATTGTGCAATATTCAAACGAATTTTACTCCAATAATCGAGATATCCTTTCCGCACATGTTGTTTCCTGAGCAATATTCCATCTTAACTGGTAATGAGACTAATAGTTATTCACGATATTACGATCGCACTCAATGGCGTAGCTATAGGAGGCCAAGAAGAAACTGCCCCCTCTATTGTGATGAGCCTCCCCCCCTCCCCCAAAACCCTTACCATGTGAGTATACAATCAAACCATCACATCTGTCTTATTGACTACCTGTCTAAAGCAGCCAACTAATTGCCTATAAATGCCTTACAAGTGACCTCTGCAGAACAGAACAACGTCGTGAACCTGTTTTTATAGATGCCGCCTCTCAAGTAAAGTGGCCACTGTTTCTTGGTATTCACTAGGTTTTCGCTCTACAATGTTTGAATGTATGTATTTCCATTCACGCTACCTTACCGCACTATATTATTGGTACGCCCCCCTCCCATATATATGTGCCCTGGCTGTTCCGACCCTGACTACGCCTCTACGTGCTTTGTCCAAGATTCGCTGAAGTAGGACATCATTTGGTCGGTCGTTTCGCTACGATTCCCTCTATAATAGTTTTTCCACATCGGAAAATCATTTTATAATTCAATGATTGCTGTGGCATATCGAGCGAAACAAGAATGGGGGGTGGGGGGGGGGGGAGGGGTGGTGCAAATGCATTTAGCCTTATGAAATTTGATTCATGATGTGTATTTGTATTTCTTTATTCTGGGGCCAGTCACGACCCACTCGGTTCCCGTGGTCAAGGGGTTAATTGTAATTATGTCAGGCAAATCTAAATGATTGTATTATGTTTATAAGCGCTTAAAAGCTGTTTTTATAATAGGGGATGTACAACGTCAACAGTACATTTTTTAATTAACATTATATAGCATCTTTATTGGGTGGATGGATAGATGGGGCGGGGGAGGGGGTGGTTAGGGAAGCAAAAATACCCCTTAGCCCCCCGCCCCCCTATACCAGCGCCACTCATCATTTCAATCAAATCTCTCAGCTTCACCCTGTCGTAATCGCATGAAATCAACATTTATCATTATAATAAAAACTGCCTAATTAAATGGGTTCAATGTATTTATTTTTCTTTCTCGGGTATGGGGTGGGATAGAGAGGCAATAATATCCTTTACTCCCCCCCTCTCGCCCCCACCCCCCTCCCCCCCCCCCCCCCCCGGCCCCTGACCTGCGCCACACATCATTTCAATCAAGTCACTCAGCGTACACCCTTTCGTAATCGGAGGCAAATCAAACGACCTCGCCGTATGACGTTATTGCATTGGAACTGATTGAGGAACATGTGCAAATAAATATCATTCATTGTTTGTCGTTTCCTACCGCCGGAATACGAATATGAAATTGCCTAGGACCAATTAACCGTCTGCCTACAGTTTGTTCGGCCGTCCCCATACAATCTCCATGTTGCGCATCACATTCTCGTATGTAATGAGTTAACCGACTACGTACTGGAAATTGGAGAACTGTGTATTAACTCTATAAGGAAAGAAACGAGGTCAAATCGGGAACTAGATGTAGTTGAATTATATTAGAGAATGAATGTTGAATCATCGATTCTGTTATATACTCTATTTTCATGTAGGGGCAATTTATGCTTGCGGAATGGGAAATACTACCACAATGATGAGCCGTTATATTAGTCGCACTGCACTGTGATATTGGCAGTCATGCGCGACCATCATATCTCTTCTTGGGTTCACACAGCATTGTGTGAATCAGTGACTAACAATACCGCGTTCACATAGTACTTACTCTTCATTGACTCCCATGTCTTGTGTGCAGCGTTTGATAATATGTGAACGGCTTGCATCTATACATCGTAATAAAATATCTGATTCCAACATTTCCAAGTACATGGAGTACTGTGCGCTAGTTCAATAGACCGTAAACCTGTGCTCACATGCACATCATATATCTTGTGGTCTTTTGTGGACGTATCATGCTGATCTGTAATCCAAATAATGCGTCCACACAACATTTGATAATCTTCACAGAATCATGACTTAAATGTGCTATAACTTATCATCAAGTTGATGCCATTACATTGAGCGGATGTGAGTAGGACATGCATGTAGGGAGCATGGGCGGATCTAGCTTTTTGCTAAGGGGGGGGGGGGGGGGGTTACCCAATGACGATGCGGATACTGTGTGGGTCTGGACACATGATGGCGTTTTCTATGCACATCACATTTTCACTTGGCAGCCCAAGGGGGGGGGGGGGTTTAAACCCCCTAACCCCTCCCCCCCCCTGTAGATCCGCCACTGGGATGTTCATGGACATACGAAGCGCGAGGTTCACATCAGCCTTAGATCGCGATGGCAAAGGTGGTTCCACATGTTCTAAGCACACCCCACACTACACGATCCAATCCCATTGGACGGACGACTAAGGATCTGAACTATACTACATGCTTTATTTCAGATACGTGCATTATATACAGTTTGTTCTCATATTTTGGAGTTTGAAATCCATCTACGAGGTTTGAATTCAAATATTGGGTAAGTGTGGACGCTAGCTTATTCCCGTGAAGCAATTAACCATTTATATAATGATCATCTTGTTATATTTCTGGTAAATGTGCAACATGGTTCAAAAGAAGAGCTGCAAGCGAACGCTGAATTATATCGAAGGACAAACCAAATTTTGGGGTTGGTATGAATGCAAGCTTCCTACCGTGAACAGTTTTTCACGGCAGCTAATAACCCTAGCGGTGCAGTGAGTGCATTCCGTCTTCTCCTGCTCCGATGGATGCAAGCCAACACGATGGCGCGGCATCTCAAACAAGACCATCCAAGTACAATTATCCGAGTCGAGAAGGACTTCGTTGTGCTTGATGTCCCCGGGCAAGGCAATGCGAGGCTCGACATCAGAATCGTCTACAGAGCGTTTGGTGCTGAGCTCGATGACCTCCGAGACTTTTTCTCCGAGGGCGAGAGCCTCGCTGTCCGCCTCATCCCGCTGACCAACGAGACGCTGTGTGCGATTCCCTTTGCTCTTAGGCGCGATGCGGTGAGGAGACATCGCTGGGAGGTGTCCTACTTCAAACCTGAACCTGGTCCCGGACTTGTTGTCCCTCAGCCACGGGACTACGATGACCCCTCGTTCTTCTTCACTGACCATAGCACACATTGCTACGTGCCCAAGGAGTTCATCGGCCGCATCGTAGTCGTGCTCAAGACAATCACCAACAGATGGAACGGCATCGGACTCGACAAGGCATTCCAGCTCGTCAGGACTAGCTCGCAGCTTAGAGACATTCCCGATGTCGACCTCCATCTCGCCGACCACGACTCACTCCGGCGATTCGCTCAAAGTCAGCCGCATTACTTCGACGTCGATGTCAGTGATGAAGCGCTGTGCGCCTACCATGGCTTCGACGATGAAACGGTCAACGTAGCAATCATCAAGCGAGCGCGGGAGGTCCAGATAAACATGACTAACGGCTCCAGCAACCACCATCTCAACTCCCGGGTCGGCTCGGCCGCTGGGCCCGGGGGAATCACCATGCTAGTAGCGGGTTACCTCGGCATCTCAGCCGCGGCTCGTCCTAACAGCTATACGAATAGTTCCAGTGATGTGGTTGGAAATACAGTCGTAGTTCAGTCGGTAGACAACGCCAAGTATGTCCTGGAACCGATCCTGGACCCAAGGAGATCGAAGGTCATCGTCGCGTTGGCTTGTCAGGGCGTTAGATTAGGTGAGTAAGATATTTCATTATTATGCACGTTCATTGTATTTAGCACTTTGAAATCGATATCACTGTATGGTTTCTCTTCATATTCTTGTTGGTACAACTTTTGTGTATTCAATTTCAAGCGTGAAAAGGTGCAAAGGAAATATTAAAGCAAAATGCATTAAAATAATCCTACAATTATTAAATTAACATGAATGTTTCATTTGTCATATAATTATGTAATTCTCTTGGAATCAAATGTTTTCTGTTAACCATAATACCAAATACTGTCTGTTATATCCAATGTGGGAAAATATAATCTGGTCAAATTAGAATTCAGGAGATAAAACGACCGTATAATTAAGAATAAAGCCAATTCACCTTGACGTGCATTTATACGAATCAATAACTGGGACATTGAATATCTATTTAAACAAGTCTGCTGGTTAATGAATCTTTATATATAATTTCCATACAACAAGCGAAATGTGAATTAATACATACAGCTTCGGTTTCTTCCAATATATAAATAATTGCAAGGATAATCATAAATGATTAAAAAGCTAGGCTCCATTCGACTCTCTTTTTATATATGTATCGCATTGCCCCATTTGAAGAAAGTGTCTGCTTTCATTAACGGGAGGGTTAAAAGCTAGACTAGGTATTCTGGTATTAGTAGATTGAACTTGATCAACGAATATCCCTGCCACATACTAATGTAGTTACTTACATGGGGCATCATTTATGACGTCATTAAAGTGTCTATGCCATTAGCTGATCAAACGTACTGTAAAAATAAATAATTTATTGCATTTATACGACAACTGTTTACAGAATCGTGCGAAAGGGGGAATAAATACATTATTTATTGCCAGTGGCGTAGCTACGGGGGGCACGGGGGGAGGGGGGGGGGGCCTGTGCCCCCCAATAATGTTGAAAAAACAATAGAAAACATAAGGGGCCATTTTTTGAAAAAACAAAGAAATACATAAGGTGTGCCCCCCAATAATTTTGCGTGCCCCCCCAATCAGTTCGACCACGCTACGCCAATGTTTATTGCATTTATACGTTGTCTGTTTACAGTATCGTAAGCAATGGTAAGGAGAGAGGGGGCGGGGGTCAGTTATTTCATTTAAACGTCAACTATTTACAGTATTGTGCGAAAAGAGGGAATAAATAAATCATTTATTGCATTTAAACGTCAACTGTTTACGTATCGAGCGGGAAAGGAACATTAGATGTCTCGCTTTATTTGATTTGTCACATCAATCGTGATGCTTTTAGCTGACGAAAGAGAACGCATTCATCTCTCTGCCATGCAATCTACTCTGTTATATTATCCGAGTGAACTGCATGAATAGGTTGTATCATGTATTTAGGTGTTTTGAAATTCTATGTCTTGTTTACTCAAGGGCCCCGTTGCAGAATGAGATGCAATCAATTGTAAAGTTGCAATTCAGTGTAAGTCAGATCATGTGACTAAATGCGCAAATCTGATTGGTTGAAAGGCGCAAATGTGTTGACTTACAATCAATCGTAACTTACAATTGATTGTATCTCTTTCTGCAACGGGGCCCAGGAGTAGTAACTATATAGTAACGGGGTCTGTAGTGGTTAAGACAATGTGAGAAATCATGTTATCCATATTTATTTTATTTTTTTTAATATTCAATAATTATCAGAGACTTTAACCATTCATCAGAGTTATTTTCAGTGCTAGACTGTTCGGGCAATCTCAAAAATGAAATGAAATACAAAAGTACCTGAATATACTTTAATCATTTACCTATGGAAATGTTCTAAGACATTCCACGGCATTTCTTTAGTTATTTTAGTTCAAGAAGTTTCCTAAAGCCGTGGTCACAACCCGCCGTTCTTGCAAGTGCGTGCTGTCTACTTGCAAAAACGTGGGCAAAATGTGGGTATCCGTACGTGGTGAGTATCGCCTCAGTACGGATTTGGGAACACGCAGACACTCCGTAGCACTTTTAGTGCACGAGGAACTTTCGCTGCGTTCGGGCTGCGGTCGGGCTACCGATTCACCCCCAGTACGGGTGACGCGCGTGCCCTCTACAGCCAATGAGCGCACGTGCGTGCTGCGCACGTGATAAGTGCGTGGTCCGTGCTTACTCGGCACTTCCCCAGTTCAACTGTCCAATGAGCACGCATAACTCACGTGGACCGTACCGAGTAAGCACGTGCTCCGCACTTACAACGCACGTTGTAAGCACTGATTTCTGCAGTATAATATGAGCAGAAAAGGTTGTTTGCACTTGCACGCACTTACAACGTACGTGAGCAGCACGTGTAAGTACGGCCTCCGTACCATAACGTGGCAATCGCACGGAGATCGTACGTTGTAAGCACGTTGTAAGCACGTATAATTCACTTACCACGTGCGCAACGTACGATGCACGCAACCGCTCGGCCAGGCGTGGCGTGCTGGTCACGTACTTACACCGTGCGTTGACGTACTCCCTCCCTGCTCTTGCCACTCCCTCCCTGCTCTTGCCACTCCCTCCCCACGTTTTCCCCACGTTTTCTTAAGCAATTTCTTTCGTGACCAAGGTTGTGAAGTTATTATGAATGTCGCCGACCGAATTATGTCCATTCGTTTTCGTTATCTCTTCAGGATCGCAATTAGGACGATCTATCGTGAATATTTTTGTTTTGTTCGCGTTGACGTTTTTATATTTTAGAGATATTGTCCACGTTATGGAAAATGGGTCAGCAGTCAGCACCATCCGTACGATCCCATGATGAAGGGTTGCCATGGTAACCATTTAAATGGCACGTTTTATGCGAGAGGCAAAGTCTGTCAGTGTATGCATGCATGAGGTGTGAACTATGGGACATTGGTGTTTAAAAAGTCAGTCATATATATAGAAATGTTGTGTGCATAAAGTAAAAATGTGTGTAAACTTTGCGGATGTAATCAGATTTTCATTTTGGGTAGAAGAAATTAGTTCATACGCCTCGCATGAAAACACATTTTGTATACGATCGTGTGTTGTTTAGTTTTGTTTAATCCCCAAAAATATAGAAGATCGCCAAATCTATTTAACTGGATCTATATACTAAATTTTGGGAATAACACAAATTCTTTCTGGATTAACGAAAATCGACATCATCTTATAATCACAAAAACTAATGTGTTTACCATAATGTGTGCATGTACACGTTCTTTTTTGATTTGTTCCTGTTTCGTATTATTTATGAAGATGTAATGGCATGAAATTAATGTGTATAGAACTACATGCGTAAAAACATTTATTTTTTATTTTTGAATGTATTGTTCTTATTATTCACTGTCTTTGTAGAAGGAAGTATGAATGCAATTCGCACATTTATTCATCCAGTGCATTTGAGGGCACGACTTTGGGTTGGGTTCATGAATTATTTTGCGTATTTTTATATTCAGCTGTCATAGCAATCGATCAGAGTACGCCCAATGAGGGTATCTGGACACCCTGGTAGGCCCAATGAGGGTATCCCAACACCCTGGTATAAGCCCTTCTGGGGTACCCATGGAAAGCCTATTCATATACATTACATGGATAGTAATGAACGTGAAATAGAGGAGGATGTTTAGAAGTAATGGAAGGGGTGGCATGAGTGGAGGGTTCATGAATTATTTTGCCTTAGTTTTATTTTCAACTGTCATTGCACTGGATCAGGGTAGGCTCAATGGGGGTATATTCATGCATGGATGATAATGCACATGGAATTGAGGAGATTTAGAATTAGGAATGACATGAATGGAGAGACATTTGACATTACGCTGCCTCGCTAACTCATACAGTACCAGTTAAACTCTTACACACAACACACACACCATGTATATCTTAGAGATGTAAAAATACACTGTAATGACTGTATCATCATAGAGCTGCAATGTATCCATAGAACAGGATTGAAGGGTTAACAGCGTGGCTAGCGGCAGGTGCACCGTGCTGTGAGAGAGCCCCTCTCGTTCTACGCATGGCTGGTCAAGCATAGCTCCCTTAACATTCTGATTATATTATCATAGTACATTGATACGTAAGATAATACTACATTTGTATAATAATATGCACATATGGTATTGGTACTGCAGAAATTTACAAAGGTCAACCATTGAATCATATTAGTATGAGAGGCTTTATATTAATTCCTTGGTTATGTACCATCGGGTGATTGCACTAAAAGGGCGATTTCAGCAACACGACGTCCCCCAAATATCTTCAACGTGTCACTGCCTAAATATTTTAAAACTAATACGTCAAAAGAAAATAATAAGGCCTGAGAAAAGAGGCACAGTTACCCCAATATATATATGCACACACCTTTACAGGTCAATACAATGCTCAAACCCAACCCATCCAACCAATCCGCCTTTAAACCCCCGGACCCCCAGGGCCCTATAAGGTGTGTCCCTGCACCCCCTTAAAGCTTTCACACCAAGGAGCCCATTTCTCTACCATCTGACCTCTTTGCTAATGAATCTATGAATAAAATATTGTTCCTGTCGAACGGTATCGATTATACAGATGCTGGTCGAGGTTATCTTAAAACCATCCAACTTTCATAATGATATATTTATAATATAAATATGTAAACTGTGTAAATTATGTATTTTAAGTATTTATTTATATAATTACATTGTATGATAATCCAAATATTGATTTTTTTGGGGGTCATATTATGTATAAGTACACTATACTTTCACGGTAGCGTTCTAAATGCACCTTTTGTTATAGATTATAAACAACATTTTACATTTCTAAGCAACGCAGAACACACATCTTTATTAAGGGGGGGGGGGGGGGGGTAATTCATGCTAGTTTCGGTATACCATGGATATTATTGTCTCATAGCTTGTTGTATTTTTCATACCTATAGATTATGTAATTTCCATTCAGGCACACGGGTCATCGGGTTCGCATATTGTTTGAGCTATGGGGAAAGGCGGGGTGGGGGGGGGGGGGGGGGGCGAAGGGGCAATAAGTTACCCCCAAAATAAATACAAATAAATGCATTAGAGGTTAACATTAACAAAATAAAGAAATGCATACAGTGAGCTCACAATTATTCATGGACCCACGATCGGACTGCGCTATACGCTAGTTGGTATAACTAAGTTATAAATACATACATGTGTAAACATCTCATGACGTCATAATGGGATAGATTGGTCATGTAAACATAATAAAGACGACTGAAGATGAATCATCGTTATTAACTTTTATTACAGATCCAGTTATTCCCATTCCAATAAAAAACATACAGTTCCCGCCGACTACTGGCGTATATAGAGGGGACTCGATTCTTCGGGATCCAGCCCCCACCATATACAGATATATACATTGTATGTACAATTCACAAAGTGAAACATTGTCCGTTTTAATACATTTAACGCTAACAAGTTAGCATCAATACAAAACATTCCCCGAAGTCCCTTTTGTGGGAGAGAGTTCCCTCGTAATACGAGGCTCGTACACTATTTCCAAACAATTCGTGTTTATTAAGCCATACCACCCACATATTTTTGGATCTTTGATCCAAAATCGCAAATATATTATCACTCCGATGTCCCGCCATTTAACGTAATGGATTCCTTGATCACCATTTGTATCATTAATTCATCATGTTCTATTTCTACTTGATATGTAAACAAGGGTACACTATAATACAACACCGTATGATAGCAGTAACAACATTAACTGCAATGTTTCTTTCATTTGATTGATTGACCCATTCTATTTTAAATTCAGTAAATGAAAAACAATTTATAAACATTAACTATGTACGTTGTACATTTAACAATCATCTTAAAGGGATCTAGTAACTTTGTTGACATGTGCAAAAAGTGATGAAGGGTTGATGCAATGTATATTGTTGTTATCTCATATGTCCACAGGGTATTGTGTGAAAATTTCAAGTCAAATGGACATTGCATGGTCAAGTAATGAGCGAAAATGCAAAGTGATATTCACTGACTCACTGCACTCACTTTGTACACGGTATGAAAAACTCCCGGGGAGTTTTTCTTATCTGAATACTTCAATCGTACATATCTTTGTAACGAAAGGGAAATTTGAAAAACTGAAACCGGTCCCATGATTTTTTTGTTAATACGAATACAACAAGGTATGATGGAACCGCTAGAATAACAATTTTATTTTGAGGATTTGGACAATGTTACTAAGTCCCTTTAATATGTAAATAAAGGTAATACAAAATATACAAATCGTGGGGAATAATATATGGTGTATTAGTAAAAGCCTTTGTGACATGTTGATACACATTATATTTCAGATAGTTGAAGATTAACACACAAATTATTTTCTCCTGTTTTAAATCAATTCTCAAGTCGTATCATTCGTTTTATATGAACATGCATGCCACCACATTCTTGGAATTAAATCGACATTAACATAATGTTCTGTTTGCGGAGCAATTTGAACTCAATTAAGATTATATTTGAACCAGAAACGTATTAATAAGATGAACACATGTTCGATATTTCAACGTTTTGCTTGTTGTGTTGTGTAATTCTATTACATTCAAATTATTACCAATTATAATCTGATGCATATGCTTTCAGTATACGAACGAACTTTTTAACATAGATAACACTAAGGGTGACAATGGCATACATTTACACTACACCATTCATACATACATCTAACATCCACACATTCACATTATGCATCCATTATTCAATTAATAACGACATACGCTTTCCAGCTAATGTGTAATACATGCAGAACAAATTTAATTATGGAAAGCCATATCAGGACACCATAATTATTTAACCAACAGTAACAAGGTCAAATAAGAATAAGTAAGGTGCAATGACTGACACAATACACACTCACACAACCACACGCACACACATACAAACAAACACCCACACACATACGCACGCATACACCTACACACACACACACACACACACACACACACACACATACACACACACACACACACACACACACACACACACACAAGCAAACACACACACACACACACACAAACACATTATAATCATATGCATAATTCATTTCTACACACGCCAACGAAATTATAAAACAAAAATGGATGCGAATCGCGTGCCAAATGAACGGTACTTGAAATTGGAGTTTAAAATAATATACCAAATGTCTGAAAATGTTTCCTCTAAAAGCATACCGATACTCGAGCATCACTTTGGGGGACAAGAAACTATGAATAAATCAGATTATGAATTATCTGCGACGAACGTGATTTCTGTAGAATGGTTGAGTGGTGGTGGCATTCGACGTGAACAGGAAAATAATGTAGAGCCACTCTAGTAGACACAGGGGCGGGGCAACGAAGGGGTAAGGTTCCATACAGGGGGGGGGGGGGGGGGGTGGAGGGGGAGGTTGCCAAAACCAATATAAAAACAAGTCAATAATGTCCTTCTTTCTTTTCCCATGGTGGATTGAGGCGCGGGTGTTGCGCGGGGGTGGTGCTGCACACTGGTAAATAACACACAGGGGGATGTCCCCATTAGGTCCCGCCCCGGCATATGTAGCTACGCCATACTGAAGAACATGTGTAAACAACAAGTGCACTTAGGGCTGGGGTTTGGGAAACATGATGAGGGGTTCAACCCTGTGTCTACACATTGCTTTCAAATCTCGGGAGCATTCGGGTGCTGATCCAACCCTGCGTCCCCACTGGTTCCCAAATCTCGGGGGAATTTAAGTGCTGATCAAACCCTACGTCCCCACTTGTTCCCAAATCTCGGGGCATTAAGTGCTGATCTAATCATGTGTCAACACATGGCTTCCAAATCTCGGGAATCGAGTGCTGATCAAATCCTGCGTCCCGAATAGCGTCCAAATATCAGGGATTGTTACTGAGTGCTTATCCAATCCTGCATCGACACATGCTTCCAAATCTTGGGAACATTGATTGCTGATTTTATTTTATTTTAAATTGGAGTCAATTATGTAAGGCTTTGCCCTTCTGTCGATTTCAACAATTTAATTTAAATGTGATACAGTATTTTGTGTATTTCCATTGTATTTCATTGCATATGTACATATTTATTGTTTTTAATTGAGTTGTTGAATAAATTTGAATTGAAATAAATATATGTTACGGTAATATCAGTTTAGGATCTGTTTAGAGAACATTATAATTTAAACAAAGGGCTTTTCACAGATTTGTGCGCTAACATAATAAAGCATTTTGATGTAGCATACTAATTACGGTAAGATGTGACAATTGATAAATTCGATGTAACATAATCTTGGTCATTCGAGGATTAGCAACGATCCATTGGAATTAAGTGTTGTCAGTGCGTAAATCAATACAGAGCCTCGTGTGTTAAAAAAGAGGGCTACATCTTTATGCACAAAACTTCAAATATCATTATGTTCGACTGGAAATGTTACACATATTATTTGCATATTATTATCTTGGTACTGTGAAAATTTGAGACGATTTGAGAGAATCTGCGAATCTCCAAGACAGTCATGTTCATATCGCCAAGGGTGCACAATCCTACACATGTGCATCTCTGGAATTGCGCGTTATTTCTTCTCCATCTATAAGCTGACCCTAACCCTAACCCTAACCCTAACCCTAACCCTAGGCTGAACGTAAGACCCTCCAAAACGGAAGACGAACACCGATCAGGCCGCTTCCCCCCCCCCCCCCCCCCCCCTAAAAAGGATTTTGGGTAAAACCTTCCCCTTCTTCCTATTTCGTCATACCGGCTATGTGTTCAATGTTGGTTCAAACATACAGTGCTGTATCAATAAAAATAACATTATCCACAAGGGCAGAGCTGCATGTGCTTTTAGAAAGATACTGACCTAGCTACAGACTTAACATAAATATTATGCATGATGTATTGAACTTTTATTACATGTAAATTAATACATTATGAAGGAACTAAATATGTTTGTCATTAATTGCTCTTTTAATCTCCTACATTCATAGGGGTATCATGTACACATAATGTAGCGTTTCATCCCCTTTCACTATATTACTATTATCTTGCCATTGTTATCATTTTAACCTACTTGAAACAAGCATTGGGTGAATTATTATTATAACCAAACCCCTAAGGCAAGTATGAAATATACTACGAAAAATGCCAAAGCATTGGAACGGTTTGAATTATAGATGGCATTATTGTGACCTAATTGCCATCTTCAATCTCAAATTGAATCTTGTCCACAATTTCACTTCATGACGTCATTGATTGAATTTATCAATTTCCAAATCATGTCTGCCGTTCCACATACATCGTAATTATATTCGGAAGATGTACATAGAAACATGCTTACTGCAAAAACACAATGTAGTGGAAAGGGGTCAGATAAACCGTTTGCAACGCTAAAATGTATGATCGGTCTTAGCATTAACATCAATATATTGTAATACTCTTTATCAAAATACACGAAATACTTACTATGCTTAGTAGCTCCCGAGTCGTCCGACGCATGAGGCGGTCATCGCTATATAGATATCCAGCTGGATCGGTCAGCAGTTAGTGTGCTGATGGCCTAAGACCTGAGGCTACTTTGAGGTCTGGTTGAATGTTTTGTTGCCAGTTCAATTTGGGCCAACCCATTCACCATCTACATGGGGGAGTCCACCATAGGGTTTGGGTTGCCAGACGGTCAGGGGATGAAGTTCTGCTGCTACTAAGCAGATTCTGGCGCCTTTTACAATTGTTGAGGATACTGGAGGCTGCTTAACGTTATCTGACTTCTTTATTTGTGATGAAACCATTCCACTTGATATGTTCAATCTTGTTGAATTTTGAGCCAAAAGCATCCAATTTATTATCATGAGTATTTTGTTAAATTATAAGATTCTCAGCCATACAGAAGGGTCGAAAGACTTTGTATTGTAGAAACAAAGCATGCTCTTAAAGGGACTTACAGTAACATTGTCCAAATCCTTCATCCCACATACCTTGTTGCATTCGTATTAACAATAAAAGCATAGTACAGGTTTCGGTTTTTCAAATTTTTCTTTCGTTAAAAAGATATTGACGAGTGAAGTGTTCAGATGTTAAATTATCCACTGGTCAGGACCGCGAAAACCGTGTACAAAGAGAATGCAATAAGTTTTAAAATATCACTTTGCATTTTTGCTCATTACTCGGCCATATAACGTCCATTTAACTTGAAATGTTCACACAATACCCAGTGGACCTATCAGTAAGCAACAATATACATTGTATCCAACACTCATCACTTTTTGCACATGTCAACAAAGTTACTAGATCCCTTTAAGACATGTAAGAGAAAACTTGTTGCTGGACCAGATAAGAGGGGTCTTTAATCCCGACAATTGAGACCTAGACTTCACTTATCCGATCAGGGGCGGATCTAGCTTTTTGCTAAGGGGTGGGGGGGGGGGGGGGGGGGGTTGGCCCAATGACGATGCGGATACTGTGTGGGTCTGGACACATGATGGCGTTTTTCTATGTACATCACATTTTCACTTTGCAGCCGAAGGGGGGGGGGGGGGGGGGGGAGGGGGTTAAACCCCCTAAACCCCCGTAGATCCACCACGGCCGATATCTCTCTTTTCTTTTCTTTTTCTGATGAGCGTTTTTATTTGTGACCTGAAAAAACTGGCCCACTGGTTTTTAAAATGTCCTTACATATTTAGACTTGATTCATATATATTTGGTAGAAGTATTTATAGAAAGGAGGACACTAAAAACAATAACTTTAATTTGTAATTCTTTATTCAATCCAAAATATAAAACACTGACTGAACAATTCAAAAATTTAAATCTAAGACCATACAAATAACTAAGGCCCAAATCTAACAAACACTTAATCCAACAGCTAAAACTAAAAGTAGGACTAAAACTGAAACCTAACAATTAAAACTGATCTTGAAATAAAAAAGTAAACCTGACACAAAACTCGTTTATACATGTTATTATGGTTACAGCGTAACCATGATAACCATCAATGTATTTTAGCAGCACCGAGTAATGGACACCCTTCATCCAGCACTCAACTATTAAAATGGCTTTCGGGCCCATGCACTGGTCCAGAAACGAACTTTACTTATAAAAAAAAACCTGTTGTAATCTCATAAAATATAATGACAACAGAACAACAATATTACAATATCATTGAATAATTGTAAAGCAAATCTCAAGAATAATGCACATTATTTTTTTTTAGTTATAGAATTTGAGACATAAAACATGAACAGAATAGTAAACATGTTTTTACTATTAATATGTTTTGAATTTAGATATTATTCATCTGATTCTGTATCATTACTCTTTTTATAATAATTATAATCCAATAATAACTAACAACGAAAATTGTAAACCAAATTGTTGATAAGATATATAACAAATACCGTTATATCTGTGAGTAATTATGAATGTTGGGGCAATAGTAAGCAAATAATTACCGTTGGTGAAGGTGATGGGACAAACTATCACTTCTAAGGCGATCTGGATGTAGCTATCTTTCCGAAGCGAAGCTGAAGAAAGATAGCGTATACATTCAGATCACTGAGGAAGTGATAGTTTGCCATCGCCTGAAACCAAAAGGTGATTATTTGCTTTATATTCCACATCAATTATTTTGAGCACAAACGACCTATAACTAACACAAAGGGCTAAACAGTTTGGAATATTGAGCAATTGATCGAGTCTTTTTTTTTATTTCGTCAATCCTTCACATGAACAAGGTTTATGATTAAAAGTCAAAGACGCTTTACCATTGTCTATTAAGCGTAGCCGCGCGTAAACGTTGCGCACCAGCGCGCTACCTTTCTGCGCACTAACGCGCGCGCGTACTTGCGCGCGAACAATTGAAGATAGTACACAGTGCAACGCACTTTCACCAATATAGTAGTGAGTGCAACGCACTTTCACCCAATATAGTACACAGTGTAACGAACTTTTCTTCTCCCATCAATGATGGGCGAAACTATTTTTCATCACGTGATTAACTTTTGACCAATCGTAGAGCAAGTTTCTTAGTATGTGGAATATAATTATGATTATTTTGAGTCACACTTTGATGGTCACGATGTTGGGAACGGATGTCAAGCCTGCAGTCTATGTTCGAACATCTCATTGTAATATTTCATAACGTTGTTACCACACCTGATGACGTCAGGGGGTCAGCGTACTCTCAGTGGGCAGTGGGCGTGGTGGTAAGAATTCGCTGCTCCTTAAAGCCCTGTCATACCACATCATAGTACTCTCAAGTCTATCGTTCAGCGAACCAGTGGGAGTTTTCCACGATTCCATCACATAGTCGGGAGACGCGTCCCACTTCAGCATCGACTCGGAGAACGGCAACCCGACCGGCGTCGCAATACTTCGGCACGACTTCGGCAGGTCTCGACAGGAGTTCGTCTCCGTCGATGATGACCGGACTCGGGTCGATGTTGGCTCGCACGTGCCGCCACAAGTCGTACACCTCACCGAAGTAGCGCCCCGGACTTAAGTAAGGGGTGGTTGCTTCTCGAGGTCGAAGTCGACTGGGTCCACCTTCAGCAGCCGAGCTCTGCCAGATGAGTGATCGTCGTCTCCCGATGCCGAGCGCAGTACTTGGTACGGGTGTCGAATCAAGAAGGTATGCTTGTAGCCCTCGGGAAGGAGGGGGAACTGCTCCTTTGTGATTGTGTACGCTGCATCTTTCATGAAGACCCCCCGACTCAAAGAGCTCTCCAGCATGCGCGTGACAGAGGCATACCTTGGAAAATAATGGAACCGATGTGTTAATGTGGAGCCAAACTCCGGAGGAGGAGGGGGGGGGGGGGGGGGGGGGGGGGGGGGGGGGGGGGGGGTGGGTCACTCTCACACACAAGTGCTAACCCACCCGTGTCCATCAACCTCTGATATGGATCCTAATGCGCAAAAATGGCGTATCGCACCGTTGTAAAAATTGACCCTAATGGGCAGAAATGGCGTATCGCACCTTTTTAAAAATGAACCCTAATGGGCAAAAATGGCGTATCGCACCTTTTTAAAATGGACCCTAATGGCTAATCCACATGCACGACATTTATTACAGCAAACAGAAATACAAAAAAATCATCGAAAAACCTAGTACTGCTGAGCTACGGTATGCTGAAAAGGCACCCTTTTTGTAAGAAAAACGTCGAAAGCTGTGAACCTGAAAAGGTACCCCCTTTTAAGGTTTTAGTGCGATCAGTCCATGAATCACACCCCCCTTTTTAACGGAACCCCCGTCGGACGCCGGCCGATCGCTGCAAATGATACCCCTTTCGACCGCTATGTTTTTGGACTGCGGGTTGGAAGCAAGTCATGTTTGGTAGTGACCCCCCTCCCCCCCCCCCCCCCCCCCCCCCTGGGGGCCAAGCTCTGGCATGTTCGCTTTTGTGTTACTGAAACGTGAATAATTCGTGCCACTTCCAGTGGTATATTGTCGTTTTGGGTATTCTATTAATGGAAATAAGTAATGTGTTTTACCTCTATTATCTATTTTTGACTGAACACTGTAGGCTGCAATGTTTTCCAACTATACCATATGAAATGTCATCTGACCTTCCTGGTCTTGCACTTGACGAAAGCGGGTTACTGTAACTTCTGACATAGCAACATATTCAACAACAGCTGTCACGTTATCTGCTTTTGTTAGTGCACGCTCAGATGGCGGTTCATCATGAGTTACCGTCAAACGAATTTTCGATTTATTTCTCCATATGCAGATAAAAACAACAAATACAAAGCCAAGTTGCTTAGATTTAAATTTTCAACGTCATGAATATTCTTCTAGATGAATTTAAATCTCTACT
>JBAMJV010014102.1:0-29828 GCA_037951105.1 Echinarachnius parma
CTGTCACCATCCACCACCTGTGGTTGAACTTCATGCCATTGGTAGAAGTTGTCATCTATCGTCGGTTGCGAACTTGACGTTGGCTAGGACGACCGAGATATTCCCTATTAATAGAAGAAAAAAAAGATAAATTAATTATGTAGACCACGGTCATCTGAAGAAATATTAAGTTCGTAATTTGACAAGTTTTTTTTTGTAAATTACTTTTTCATAAAACAATGCTTATTGTTTGAATCACTTTTTCTCTTGGCTTGGTCAACTCAATCCTCGTCTACAGGGTTCAAATGAGCATATCTTTTTACTTTACATTGCAAGTCTTTCTACAAAGGGGCCTAGTAGTTGCACATGCAGTGTTTTTATACTAAATAATATATAAAATAAATAATATATAAGCACATCGCAACATCCACACATATGGTTTACGGCAGAAAAATATGAATTTCATCATAATAAATGATGATGATGATGATGATGACTATGACGAAGAAGATGATGACTATGACGAAGAAGATGATGATGATGATGACTAAGAAGAAGATAATGGTGATGATGACAAAGGAGAAGATGATGATGATGATGTCAAAGAAGAATATTATGATGATGATGATGATGATGACGACGAAGATGACGATGATGATGATAAATTCATTTTTGTGATAAGGTGACCACAAGAACAGGATGGCCGGACAGTCAATTCAAACATAATGTCTCAGGCAGTGGCGTAGCGTGGTCGGACTGATTTGGGGGGGGGGGGGGGGGGGGCATGCAACATTATTTGGGGGGGGGGGGTGGAGGACACACCTTACGTATTTCTTTGTTTTTTCTAAAAATGTCCCCAGATGTTTTCTATTGTTTTTTTTCCAAATATATATGTTGTATGGTGTCGTGTTATGCCCCACTTTCTATGATGCATCTCCTTTCAAATTTCTAAGTGAAATATTTAATTGTGCATTTAGTCACATTCAAATAATTTGATTGCATAACAGTGTATGCAAATTTTATTAGGGATTTTAGGAAACGGTTGATCTGATGCATTGAATCAATTTTGCATTACTAAAAAAAAAGTCGCCGCAGGCATAAGAAATTATATTTAGACATACATGTACCTTGTTGTCATGCCCTTGTATCTATATATGCCTTCAGATTGGGACTCCATAAAATGCCTCCAGCGAAGAAGTTTGCTTCCCCCATACAGCTTATCATGTCCTTCAGCAAATGTGCCTCCAATTTGTTCTCAAACGTTGGTACCTGAATGTTCACACAGTAAAAAGGAAGAAATATAAATCCAACACTGACCTACATCTTTTATTTGTTTTATTATTTTTTTTTTACATAAGGCTACTGTGATGTGTGAGATGAATTTGTGTCCCAAGACAAGAGATTCTGAAATCACATCTGTACAAAGCTGACTTGGTTCCTGTAAGCAATGGGTTAATATATATAACAATCAAACTAGCCTGATAATTATTATCACAAAAACTATCATGCAATACAACTGATGTAAAAGCAAGACAATGATCTGACATGGTCATGGCAATATCACGCCTCATAATCTTGCAATTATCACATCAGTTATCACCTCAAGAAAGACTATAATTGTTGTTCTTATGTGAATAATAGAACTTTGGCATTGCTTTTGGATTTTGATTTGGATCAATTAACTGTTGACAGAACGTTTAAATTAATATTGATTTCATTTCAGTACTACAACTTGATGTCATATTCTTACCCCCATTTTGTGTTTCTCAATGGCAATTCTCACAGGCCTTTCCTACAAGTTGGTTGATGGCAATTTGATGGCATGAAATGAAGCCCAGCTAGTTCAAAATCATCGTCTGAAAGTACAGTCTACAGATAACACCAGATCGCGATTCCACTGGGCCAGTCATCTCTCGTATAAAGCTTCACCTTTGATTGAAGTCCATTCGTCTAAAATGACTAGTCGCTCGTGAGGGCTCACATCTTCATTGTTCGTATTGTTGTATGTGTAACCAGCAACAACACACCGTGATGATGACATTGTAATAATTTCACTGAGCTAAAGCTGCTAACTCTCAAATCCACTTGAACGCGAAGATAATACAATGTAAAACAGCTGTTCGGAAACAGCTGATCACAGAACAACAACCCGATCGACCGTACACGTACGATGGCAGTATACCCACCGCATCGGCTAATCGTACGGTACCGTACAGTACTTGGGCGCTGCACCGTACGATCTCAATCACGGAAAGCTGGATGCGTTTACCAGTCGTTCGTACAAGTGGGCGCTGTCGTATTAGCAGGATAGCACACTCGTAAAAACGCAAAAGGGTATGTTCTTAAGCCTAGGCAGTTTTTCGTCTGCTACTGGATTTTCACCAAAAGGAGGTTATTATTTGCTCGAAAAATGGAAATTATAATAATGCACGCCCTAAAATTAACACATTTGATTACATATACAATGTAATATGTATACTGAATACAAGAGTTCCGATTTTTACAGTTTTAATGCTCTATATTACCATTTGATGCAATAATAGAGTGCGTTATATACACATCAATCGCACACCAAAGCCTTACAATCTCCTGCAATGACGTCACAAATCCAAGCCCTCTATCGCCGAGAACGGCACTTTTTTGAGGGGCGGGGCATATCAAGTCGTGAAATGCTGTGATTCTGGTACAAATTGTAATGTTTTTCTCAATTCAGTAATTTGTTGTACATAATTTGACTGGAATAGTGACATAAAACTATGTTGACAACTTTTAAAAGGCTAATTTATTTGGATTGCAGGGCCCCTTTAAGTAAAAAGGTGCCATACCATGAAGGATCATTCTTCCAAGTTTGAAGCAGTATCTTAAATTCAATATGCTGGTGAATAGGTAGCCAATGTAAAGTTTGCAGCGCAGGTGTAATATGATCATAATTTGTTGTTCTAGATAGTATCCTAGCTGCAGAATTCAAAGCAAGTTGCAATTTATCCAACAAATATAATGGAATATTATACAAAAGAGAATTGCCAATGTCCAATCTAGAAATAACAAAGGCATGTATGAGCATAGAGTCAGACTTATCATCAAGAATCTTTCTAATGCAATTGACATTATATATATTATAATATACAGACTTATAAATATGTTGTACATGGGATTCCATCAAATTGCATTTCCTTCCTTACTCGGTCATATGGCTTTAATTAACCATGGAACTTTTACATCATATAACATACATATATTATCTAATTGACCATTCCTTAGTTTAAACATATGTCAACAAGGTAACTAGATTCCGTTAAAGGGATCTAGTAACTTTGTTGACATGTGCAAAAGCTAATGAATGATTGATAAAAAGTGTATTTTTGTGATATGTTATTACCACGCTAAATAAATGTCACATGGCCGAGTAATTTTGAGCAAAAATGCTAAGTGGTATTTGCAAACTCACTGCACTAACTTTATACACAGTAATACTTCTCCCTTCAGAGAGTTAAAGCCGAACACTTTTATAATAAAATTAATATCTTCATAACGAAAGAGAAATGATGAAAACCTAAACCTGCTCCATTTTACTACTAGCAATAAGATTAAAATGATGTACATGAAAACCACTAGAGTTGTAGGTAAGTTGTGTTGATTTTGACAATGTTACAAGATCCCTTTAAAGAGGTAGTTCAGATTTGGTAAAGAGGGCGCTGCACAACACAATTTCGATGTGAGGTAATGAAAAACTGAGTGTCGAATTTGAAAGAAAATACAATTTTAATGGCAGAATAAACTTTATTTGGTCACAATCGGTTTAGAAATGGCTAAAATTCCAATAAATATATCCGATCGTAATAAATCCTGGCCCTGGATTTATTCGATGATCTTTACCACAAAAATGTTCTAAACATTTCAAAAGCGGTTTTTAAATAGTTGTTGATGATCTCTCTACTTAATCATTATTTTAATAAAACATCACATGTATAATTTGGTTTGAAAAAATGGTTGAAACAAATGATTTTTAGAGAGTGCCCTCTTTTGTTTTAGTGGCTCTTTTGGAATAATAACAGGCTTTTGACTTAGTCGTTTGTAATTTTGTATACCTTTCGAGCATGGTGGAGTTATAACTATTAGATCTTAATGTTACTGTGTAGGTTTTGGTTACTAAAGTTTAGCCTTATCAAAACTGTACTATAGTCCGAGCTATAATGCTCCATAGACAAGCCTCCAAACCTTGTTGTTTGATATATACAACGTTGTGATGGTTTCTTGTTAATTCGAGGGTGCTGATTCCAAATCTGCTTGATGCCAGACACGAGCGGTTATTTTTTCGAAACGCGAAAATCTAAAATGGCCGCTGAAACATGGAAATTTGTCCGCTCTTTTAGCCTCCAAAATGATGTCATCTCAAATTAAACGCCATTTTACACAAATAAATCAAATCAAACGTTGTTCCTCGAGATAACTAACAATAAAATGAAACTAAATATGTGCTAAAAGCTGCTTATTATTGTGTTAAGGGCACAATTAAAATTTAAAATGGCCGCCAAATCCATGTTATGTACAATAAAAATGGGTATTTCAATGTACAAATGGAATTGAAGAAGGCCCAATTTTTCCCGTATGGCGGAATAAATTGTATTTTCAATTTAGTTAAGGCTATTTTGTCATGCTGATTCTAAATCTAAAGAGTGCCAATCACGAAATTTTGATTTGTTTTTCTTTCAAATGTAAAAATCCAAAATGGCCGCCAAAACAGGGAAAATTGCCCTTTCTTAGCCCCCAGAATGATATAACCTCAATTTAAAGACATTTTACACAAATATATTGAATTTTATTTTTTTCCTAAAATTAATTATTATTAAAATGAAACTGCATATTTGCTCAAAGTTGTTTATCATTGTGTAAAGGGCAAATTTTAAATTCAAAATGGCCGCCAAACCCATTTTTATGTACAATATAATAATAATAATAATAATAATAGCTTGCATTTATAAAGCGCTTAATACAGGGTTTCAAAGCGCTGTTACAAGTAATAGTATAATTACACAAAATAATGACATTTAATAGAAAAGAAGTAATTGAACAATACAGTCGTGTAATTTAAGTGAGACGATAGAGATAATATTATAAAAAATATGCTTAAATCAATCTAAATAAGTGGGTCTTGAGTTCAGTCTTGAATTAATCTAGTGTAGTGGAGGCACGGATGTGGACGGGGAGATTGTTCCAGAGAGTGAGTGTGGCAATTGAAAAGGCGCGTTTTCCGTAACGAGTGCGGGGGATGTGACCAGTATTGAATTCTAGATGGGCGGTGGATGACGAGCGGAGTACACGAGAAGAGGGTTGCATTTTGGGGATAAGTAATTCTGAGGATATAGTTAGGGGCTAGGCCATGTTTAACTTTGAATGCAAGAGTGAGAACTTTAAATTGGATCCTTTGAGATACAGGGAGCCAGTGTAACGAGCGCAGAACGGGAGTGATGTGATCTGATTTCTTTGTGCGGGATACTAGACGGGCTGCTGAGTTCTGTATTCGCTGGAGGGGAGCAATGTGGGATTGATGAAGGTTGACGTAAAGACTGTTACAGTAATCAAGGTGAGAGGTAGTGAATGCATGAACCAGTCGTTCAGTGGTACTTTGGTCCAAGTAGCATCTCAGCTTTCCGATCTTGTAGATTCCAAAGGCAGCGGAACGACATGTGTTCTTGATGTGTTGTTGGAGGGTTAACTGGTTATCGAGGGTGACTCCGAGATCTCTAACTGTCTTTGAAGGGGTGATTTTGTCATGGACTATATTGCAGGGGCGTCGATCCGTTTTTGCGATTGGGGGGGGGGGGCGAAATTTGAAAATTGTTCCAGAGTGACCACTGAGAGAGCTAAAAGCCCCACAATGGCATGCCCGGAAGTTTTATTATGCGCTCATTGAAAGTGTCTTGATGGCTCGAAGACCTGACTTTGGGGGCACCCACATTTGGGGACAATAATGGGGGTCCAGGGGGCGGAGCCCCCGGAAGCTTTTAGATTTCAGACATTTGCAACTCCTATCATGGGTGTTAAAATTGTATAAAATAGTGAACATACTCGTAACGTATTTTTAAAGGGCATAGCGAGGAAAAGATTGAGCCTTGCATGAGATGGATCTACGTGATCCTGTATACTATAGAGCCATCGATATAGTCTAGGGTATTGGGCTCCCATGAAACTAAGCAAGGGCGTCAACAACTTCTCAAAAGTGGAGGAGAGACATTGCGAGGAAACGAAACGACCGAGCGGGGGAGGGTGTGGGAGGGGGTGTCCCCCTCCCACAGTAGGGAGCTTTTGTATTTTTGGGCGTGAAATTGTGCGATTTGGTGCACACCTGAGACAGAAATTTCACGTAATATGACGTATATAAGTATGGAACCAAACATACATAATGACGAAGGGAGGGGGACAATCTCCTCCACTTTCAAATGTGGGGGGCATGATATTCCAATTTGATTTGCGTTCAGCGCATGGACCGAATTGACTGAAAAATATATTTCAGATTATTTTATTTTCTGTGACGGTGTGCTATTTATAGATGAGGGTTTAATAAACTTCGTTTGAGGTGTGCGTTTGAGAAATTACACTGCCCAACACATTTCGAAAGGTGAGTTCCCGCAACCCAAATGAAACTTGTAATATGAGAAACTTTATGCGCGCGAAGCGCGGGCAAAAAAAGAGATTTACAGTCCTTTTCAATCTAAAAAACGGCTATTTTGAAGATTAATTATTGATAAATGCGTCTTTCCCCTCTTTGGCATTATATTACTCGATTTTGTTCTTCCTCATTTTCGGAATTATTGGGGGGGGGGGGGGGGGCGAAATGATTTGTTCGCCCCCCAAATATTTTCATTGGGAAGGCGACCGCCCCCCGCCCCCCAGGATCGACGCCCCTGCTATATCGATGTGTGCGATAGGTTGAGGTGTGCGGAACTGTGAGGTGACATGGAGTACTTCAGTTTTAGATGCGTTTAGCTACAAACTGTTCTGGCTTGACCATGTCTGGATGTCAGCAACACAGTCGGAAAGCTGCTTTAATGACTCTGTGTGTTCACCCTGCTTTGATATGACGTAAAGCTGTGTGTCGTCAGCGTATACCGCGTGATGAACACCTTGATGTGCTTTGATGATGTCGCCTAGAGGTCCAGTGTATAAAATGAATTCCAGCGGTCCCATGACCGATCCTTGTAGAACTCCAGATAATAAAGGAGATGGTCTAGAGAAGGATTCGTTCACTTTTATAACTTGAGTCCATCCTTCAAAATATGAGCTGAGCAGCTGGAGGGCCAGACCATCTATGCCGTATGACTGCGTGAGCCTCTCCAAGGCAGATTTGTGATTGATAGTGTCAAATGCTGATGAGTAGTCTAAAAGGACAACAATAGCTTCGAAGCCTCTATCGATTGCAAGAAGGAGGTTGTTGCAGACTCGAACAAGTGCAGTTTCCGTAGAGTGAAATTTACGATAAGCTGATTGCATTTCTGGCAGGAGTCCATGTTGTTCAAGATAAGCTCGCATTTGGGCAGAGAAAATTTTCTCGGGAACCTTTCCGAGAAACGAGATGTTTGCAATCGGCCTATAGTTCGAGAGAATATTGCGATCAAGGTGAGGTTTTTTCAGCACAGGTGTCACGGGCCGGAGGAGCCCGGGTGGTCAATCCGACTCGTGAATAGTACACGTCACACACAGACCCATACATCATCAACACAAAACTAACAAAACCAACCAATAATCAAACAATCAAACAAAACGATTTTTTGTAAACAAACACACAAGGTAAGACTACTTCAGACCGATACGCAAAATGACTATCAGGTAATAAGGCAGAGTGTATAAGGTGAGCTGGTGCTATAATTAAACAAATACAAATCAAATAATTAAGGGCTCACAATTGGCACCATAAATAAACGCTAAGCGAATTCAATTAACAAACAATTATCAATCACACAACATATAATCAATTAATTAAACATTTTACATTTCTTTGGGGTAAATGCTTTTGTGTGAATTCAAACCTTAACATAAATGGAATTTCGCAAAGAAAACCGAAATATAACTAAACGTGAATCCTAACCATCTGGCCAGACAGTGAAATAATACTCGCGATAAATAAATCAATAAAACCTGAGATCTCGAGTCCACGTTATCGTGATCGTCGCCAGAAGACTAAAGGTCGTCATCGTTGTCGATGTACGTTCCGTCGAATTGCTTGTGCGCGTCCCACAGTGCATCGGCGATGTAAACGGGTGTAGCACCTCCGGGACCAACGCGGTTGTAGATGGCGATCGAGTGGACAGCGATCCGACATCGGACGGTCTACCTCGTCGACGAGGCCTTCGTCAGGAAGAGCTGCATGGCCTTGGTTACGGCCTGGCCCTGAGACCCTATATATGGAAAGTTTCAATTATGCACGATATTCACTATAAATATGTTGCCAGAGCCTTTAAAGTAAGCAAGTGAACAAAACCTTTGTACATTTGTATGTCCATCCAAATCAACAAAAGTAAGCACTAAATATAAACTCTTGTGTTCACATCGTCATCATTCATAATTGAATATTCAATCCAATAAAATCGCTAATAATGCGTACATAGTATGTCTAACATCAACTTATATTTCATACAATATTTGTAAGCAAACTTATATTGGCAATTAAGAATAGCATTTCTCAAAATATCTTAAACTATAACTAAACTACAAAAGTAGATAACAAATTTCAAGACTTACCACAAACTGTGGGAAATTATATCTAACTGAACAGAACTGTCTGTAACACGTCCGTTTCTGCTGCCGGACAAAATCAAACTGATTCCACAATCTAGCCCGCGAAAACGTACGTATACCTAAAATACATTAATAATACAGCTATTGAGATATTACCCTAACAGTAACGGGCGTTGTTAAACATGGTTAATTCATGAAGTTCAAATTGAATATGAAAGACATATTACGTAATCAGTAAGCAACAGTATTCATAGTATAATTACGTATATTCATGTTAAGCATTACGAAATAGCATATATAATGAGACACGTGATTCTATAAACCAATCATAAATTAACGAGTGTATCCACGTGAGCGTAAGTAACCAATAGAAAACATCAGGAATAATACCACAAAATAATGTAAATGCATCTGGCGCCATCTGCGTCAGGATAAGATACAACTCTACTCGTGACATTACCCCCTATTTCAAGAACATACACATATATTTGTATGGAACTCTAAAATATCTAAAAAAAAAATATCTAAAACAAATACAATACAGTTGTATCGACCTGCTTTCAATCATCTTACATTATGTGCGTTTGCCAAAATGAATATTTTCTCACTACTAACCATTTCAAGCATATACATAATTATTATTTAATAATTAACCATTCACAATTAAAATCATTGCACTTGGCTATACGAACATGATCAAAGCACAATTAACATGCTAGTGGACTTTGACATCAACTTTATTCCAAACACCGACTCAAAAGTCTGCCCTTCTCTTATCCTAGTCCTTGATGACCTGAACTCTAAAGTGGTATGGCTGAAGGGCAAGGGCCCAGCGCAGGATGCGATTGTTTGTATATTTTGCGTGCGCAATGTATGCTAACGAATTATAAGCTGTCTCAACAACAAATTCAGTGCCACATAGCAGGACATCGAATTGTGTTATTGCCCATGTGAGGGCAAGGCACTCGCGCTCGATCACGGAGTATGCGCGTTCGTGCTGCTTGAGCTTTCGACTAGCATAGCTGACGGGAAACAGGACCCCGTCTTGCTCTTGCATCAGCACCGCTCCGATACCGATGTCTGATGCGTCTGTCCGCACGATGTATGGCTTATTTGAGTCAAATAAGATCGGAGCAGAGGAGAGGCGTTGCTTAAGCGTTCTAAATGCCCGATCCTCGTTCTCTCCCCATTTTACCTTTGCTGGAGCCCTCTTTTTTGTCAAATCTATCAATGGGGCAGCAATGGCAGCGTAGTTTGGTATGTATTTCTGATAGATTCCTGCCATTCCCAAAAATGATCGGACTTCCTTTTTTGTTGTGGGGATTGCTGCTTTCATCACAAAGGCAATGTCTGCCTTCAACTGATTGCATGAATCGTCTTGTTCAGATACGACTGCAACTGAGCTAAGATGAGCTCTAGCTTCTGTACCGTGATGTTCATGAGAACCCTTCTTGAGCAAATCTTCATGCAGGGTTTGTTGGCATGCGTCGCATAATGCACAATATCTTTTCACGTCGTCTTGCACCCCTGGCCAAAAGAAATGACTAAGCACCCTATTCAATGTTTTTTTGTGCGCAAGTGTCCTGCAAGTGGTGAACCATGTGCAACAGAAAGGACCTTATCCCTAAAATCCTTCGGCACTACGAGCTGTTTGTAAATCTTGCCATGTTCAAGCTGCGGTGAAGAATATTGCCTATACAAAAACCCATTTTCTGTGAAGTAATGGGACTGTGCTCCCTTCATTCGTGTCTTCACATCGGCGGTTAATGCAAGCTTACGCGCAGATTCGAGTGAGCTATCGCTTTGCTGTGCCTGACGAAGAGCAGTACCAGTAACTATGCTATTCAACACATCATTTATATTCATCTTTAATGGAGGGTGTAGTTTATCACATTTCACACGCTGCTGCCTAGTTTCTACCGCTATGGCTTCCTCAGAGCCTATTTGCTGCTCATGCGAGTTTTGTTCACCTGGCAAGTGAGCATCTACTTGAATTGTGTCAATCAATGTATCTTCATCAGCGATTAGAATCTGATCTACGCTAATCTGTAAGGGCGAGCCTGCATCTTGCACGCCAGAAACATTTCCTATGATAAGATCCTACGGCGGATTTTCAAAGCAAAGCGCATTTACTTTCCCTGAGAAATATGGCGATTTCACCTGAATTCGGGCGACTGGCGCTCTGCGAAGCGATCCGTCGACTAGAGCGCAGGTCTGTGTATGACCGACATATTCATAATCACGGACTAGCGCTTTCCGAACTATAACACTGCTGCATCCAGTGTCCCTTAAAACGGAAATCGTCTCATCATTGAGCTCTCCTTCGCAAACCGGCATATGGCTTGGTTTCGAAATGCAACAAGCAGATATAATAGTCAATTCATGTCCACATGGTAACTGGACTGTACTACCTTCTCCATCAGATGGGCTACCTTCATCATCAGTTGCAGATGTGGTAGTGGGACAAATGCCTGCAACGCACGCATCAGCAATAGAACTATTGCCTGTTTTCCTATTGTTGCGCACTTTAGATTGTTGCTTAAGTGGACAGTTATTTAAGTAATGCCCACATTTTCCACATTCAAAACACTTGCCTTTCTGTGAAGCCTTCTTATCAATGTGTTTGCCGTCGCGCGGCTGGGCGAAATCCTGTGCATGTACCTGTATGCTGTGAGCCTCTGCATATTGATCAGCGAGTGTCGTTAACGCTACTAGGCTGCTTGGTTTCCTTTCTCTAAGGAAGAGTCCTAAATCATGGTCACTCACTTCATAGATATGCTCCATGATTAATAGCTCTTTCAATGCAGCCAAGTCCGGTGTGCGACCACTGATCTCGACCCATCTGTCGAGGTAACCGTCAATGCGCTCAACAAACTGTCATGTGATTCACCCATTTGCGGCTTTGAAGAACGGAAACGGATTCTATATCCTTCTTCAGACAAATCATATATGCGCAATATTGTTTTCTTTACTTCAAAGTAATCCTTAGTTTGAGTTTCAGATAAGCGATTATAAACCTCAAGCGCGCGACCAGTCAATAACGCACTTAGGGCTATGCCCCAATCACTTTTATCCCAGCCTACGCTGGACGCATAACGTTCGAAACGTCTGAGATACGCATCGCAATCTTCATCTTCTGTGAACGGCGGTAGTTTCGGCAAAGTTGGCGCGACATTAGAACTGTGTTGAGGAGGAGCAGCAATTCCTTCCTTCTTAAGTTCTAAAATCTTCACATCCATTGACCGTATGTTTTCCTCTTTTTCTTTAATTTCTTTCTCGTGATCTCTAGCCCGGTCCCTCTCTTCTCTTTCCTTATCTGCTATCTTTAAATCAACCGCCCTTTGCTCATGTGCAAAATTCAACTGTTCTTGCCCCGTGTAATTAAGGCGTTCAGCTAATTTAAGGTACGGTTCGAGACCCGCCATTTGGAAAGAGAGTAAAGTACCCTGTAGCTTACAGAACACAACGATACAACCGAAAGAAAGTAACCGCAAGAATACTAACATCTAATCAATAACTGCGCGCTGCATGCCATACCACAATAGGTTCACGATAATAAGTGACAGGGGTGATTAATAATCAATCATTAATACGAAACATATTACTCTGTTAACTAAATAACGGACAAGCCCCCAATGTCACGGGCCGGAGAGGCCCGGGTGGTCAATCCGACTCGTGAATAATACACGTCACACACAGACGCATACATCATCAACACAAAACTAACAAAACCAACCAATAATCAAACAATCAAACAAAACGATCAATTGGTAAACAAACACACAAGGTAAGACTACTTCAGACCGATACGCAAAATGACTATCAGGTAATAAGGCAGAGTGTATAAGGTGAGCTGGTGCTATAATTAAACAAATACAAATCAAATAATTAAGGGCTCACAATTGGCACCATAAATAATCGCTAAGCGAATTCAATTAACAAACAATTATCAATCATACAACATATAATCAATTAATTAAACACTTTACATTTCTTTGGGGTAAATGCTTTTGTTGTTAAACATGGTTAATTCATAAAGTTCAAATTGAATATGAAAGACATATTACGTAATCAGTAAGCAACAGTATTCATAGTATAATTACGTATTAATGAATATTTATGTTAAGCATTACGAAATAGCATATCTAATGAGACACGTGATTCTATAAACCAATCATAAATTAACGAGTGTATCCACGTGAGCGTAAGTAACCAATAGAAAACATCAGGAATAATACCACAAAATAATGTAAATGCATCTGGCGCCATCTGCGTCAGGATAAGATACAACTCTACTCGTGACAACAGGAATCACGTGCGATAACTTAAAGGATTCTGGAAAAAAAAAAGCCCGATGATAGTGATAAGTTCATGATATGTGTGATTGTAGGAAGAAGTTCGTCGAGACGAGCCTTCAGGAGCCAGGTCGAGGTTGCATGACTTTGATGTACACTGTCCGATTACTTTCCTCACTTGATTTTCGGTGACATGTTCAAACGAGTGTAGCTTACTGGTGCAACGTGGAACGCTGTTAGCCTCGCGTTGTGCTGGCTCAACATCCCCAAGGGCAGTGGTGATTTTGGTGACCTTCTCCTTGAAGAAACTCTCAAAGTCATTAGCAAGGTTTTCATCGGAGTCGTGGTCGGGTAAAACTAAGTCGTTTCTTGGTGAGGAAAGATTTTGGACGTATTTGAAAGCTGCTTATCGTCACAGTTAGCATTTTCTGATTTGATGTGTTCTGACTTGGCACTGTCAAGTGATTGATGGTAGGTTTTGCATTGATCTTGATTCATTTGCCGATGTACCTCCAAATCAGACTTCATCATACGACGTTCAGCGCGCCTTCTCAGTCTTTTTGCTTCTCTTACACTGTTTGTGTAGCATGGCGCGTGTGGTCTTTACGATACCACTGTTGTTTTGACAGGAGCATGTTTGTCAAGGAGCTGTGTTAGAGTGGAGTTGTAGTTATCCACTATAGCAGACGCGGGAAGAGGAGCAGGATGAGGACTCACTGGTGCGAGTTTTCCTGTAAACAATTCGTTTCTTGCTAGGTTTTGGTTGCATTAAGTTGAGGCGACATTCTACCAAAGAATGGTCTGATGGCAGTGGATTCGATGAAATGACATCTTTGACAAAGTCCTCAGAGGCACGTGTTAGGATGAGATCGAGCGTGTGACCAGCTTGATGGGTTGGACCCTCCACGTGTTGTTGAAGGTCAACAGAGCTGATAAGATCGTGACAAGCCATAGCGTGGTGATTGGTAGCATAATTCACGTGGAAGTTGAAATCGCCGCAGATCATTACATATCCTGGATGCGAGACCACATCTTCAAGAAGTGATGAGAATTCCTGAAAGAACGTAGGAACAGTAGAGCGTTTGTCTGACGTCAGTTGTGGCCTATATATCACTATAAGCCGAACAGGAAAGCTGGAACGGTTGTCAAGAGTCAGATCCATGTGTTCAAATGACTCATAGCTGTTTGAGTTGTGAAATTTGACATCGAAAGCTTTCTTAAGACATATGAGAATCCCACCGCCTCTTCTGATATGTCTAGCAGAGTGGAGAATCTTGTAGTCAGGTAGCGTGTTTTGGATTTCGGCTAAGGTGTGGTTGTCTCGGTGGTCTCCGGTAAGCCATGTTTCTGTGATTGCACAAATGTCGATGGATCTCTCCATGACAGCATCACAGAGAGCATGAGTTTTATTATTTATGGAGCGAGAGTTCCATAAGGCGAAGTTGCATCGCTGGGATGGTGGCGTAGAAAGCGTATTTGGCGATGGTCTGTCCTTGCGGAGCCCTCCCTTGGACCCCCGCTTGGTGGGCCGTTGCTGGTTTAGTCCTAGCGATCTGATCCATGTTAAAGGAGACAAGCGATGCTGCTGTGAGTTTTGGCCAAGAAGCTGGTTTCTGGTGAGCGACGGTTGAGTGCGGGACACAGGTTGCTCGGCGTGAGGTTCTTTTGGCTGGCGGTAGGTGTCAGGTCCCGGGTTAGGGTTGATGTCTCCGGCGACTAGAAGTTGAATCTGAAAAGTTTCAACACAGTTTACGTTGCTGTAGAGCCTTATTCTGGATCCAAGGTAGCGTACAGCCAAATAAAATGGCCGCTGCTTAGCCTCTATTGAGAGCATGTGTATAGGTGGTGCTGTACACTGGAGTTCATTATGGGCTGTACAAATCCCATTTAAAAGACCGATCACTTTTGTGTGCTTAGTTGAGTGGGTTTTGGTTAAAATGACCAGTCCAAAATGTCCACAACTGTATGTGATAGCACAGTAGAAATGTGAAAACTAAATCCAAATTTTCTGCAATAAACTGAGTGAAAGATTGCTTCAAAATGGTGCAGCAGTATCACTATGACTAATAAAGTCCTCTGGTAGCAAAACCATGAAATGGCTCAAGGTATGACCAGAAAAATAGTGTGATTTCCGAGAGAGGATCAGAGCTGCTGCCTGGCGCATCTGACACACACTACTAAAACATATGAATTGGTAATAATAAACCCATACAAATTAGAAGTACAATAAATGGGCCAAGTCTTGATTTTAGATTGTTGTGTTATGCTGATTCTTACACTGAAAAGTGCTAATCACAAAATGTATTATGTTTGTGTCAATTTAACAAATCAAAATGGCCGCAACAACTACAAAACTTGAAATTTTTGGACTTAAAGTGATCCCTGTAAAGTGTCAGATATTGCACAAAATGACATTTGAGACTTCAATCCTATATCAATATCATTGTAAAATACAATTGAAAGATTTGTGAAAGTTTGAAAGAAAACGAACACTGTTTACCTAGTGAAAAAACGAATATTGAGTTCATATTTTATCACCGAATACTGATGGCCTGCCGTAGATTTGTCGCAGTAATAATCATCCGTTTGACGATTTCCGCACCCGTGTATGTTTACAGACGGTACAGATTTCATGGAATTTGCGCGCGCTCGGCTCAAAGTTCAGTCGGGTCGGGAAGGTTTCCCACGCGCGCTGGCCGGACGTCGTGTTCAGCTATGGCTATTGTACTTTTTTATCAAAAGCGTTAGCAACGCTTTTGAAATAATGATTTTCAATGATAATTATCTTCATACTAAAGGGACATTTGAACAAATCTAACCCTATTTTATTCTTCTCTTACCATAAGCTAAACAACACGGCAGAAGAGAAACGAGGAAGCTCCAAGTATTTTTTGTGGAGCATAATTTTGTCATGCATAAATATAACAGGATTGTGTCCCTTGAGTTAACTACCTTGCAAATGGAACTAAATGTTTACTAAAAACTGTTTTTTCATTGATTTTAGGGCACAATTTACATTACAAATGGCCACCATACACATTTTTAATGTAAAATATGAATTGGTTGTTTTAATACGCACTTGGAATATTTAATCATAAAACAGGCCATATTTTCTCCATTTGGTGGAGAAAAAAAACCTTTAATTGATTGTAGACTATAATGTGGTGATGATTCTAATTTTGAGTGCCAATCACCAAATGTGTATTTTTTTGTGTGTAAAAAAACCATCCCAGAATGGCCAACAAAATGATAAAACTTGATAGTTGTTAGTGCCCCAAATCGTTAATATTTACATTTTAAGATAAATTTACTACGATACATTTTGTAAGATTCCTTGTCAATGGAGATTCCACTTTGATGGGTGCCAGTTAGGAAACATGGGTTTTGTTTTTTTTTACACTGGAACACACGCCGCATCCGAGAAGCTATCGAAATTCACCGCAACAACATAGTACCTCAAGATTCAGGATTATACATCAACGAGATCTGGAAACCACTCATTAACAAGGACACAGATAGACCGCCGACCCAGCCTACTTCACCACCATAGCCAGCCGTACATCACACGCCGCCACCCACAGAAGAAACCGAGCAGCCTAGCGTCACTCATGTCCGCAACCAGCGCATCGACATGCAACAGCCAGCCAGCCAGCCAGCCAGCCGTACATCACCCACCGCCACCCGCAGAAAAAACAGAGCAGCAGCTGCCTTGCGTCAGTCACGTCCGCACCCAGCGAGCCGAGCAGGCCCCCCAACTCAAAATGGAAGTTGGTCAAATTTTCAATGAAGAGAAGACCTGATGTCTATGTTAATTAGACTGGCTGCCATGGTAATATTAGCGTAAATTCATTAATAATAATGCGCGGGCGCAAACTTCACAATAATTACGCACGAATGTAACGTATGCCTCTGTTATGAGGTCACAATGAAAAACAATATTTTGCTCCTAGTAGGGAAATCCCCTGTTTCTTGACTGTGCGCAATTAACTAGATGACATCGCGTAACTGTTAGTACTGCGCGTAACTCAAATAATAGAGATGAATTCAAATACTTAGCGTCTTTGGTATCAAGAAGCGCAATTTTGCTGAGAAGTGCGTGTTTAAATGCCATGGCAACTGCAACACAAATGAGTGCGCAATGCGTAATTACTTTAGCTTTTTGCGTAATGTGTTATTTTATCCAATGAGTTCCCGTATGGTAATTTATTTAAATGAACAAACTCTGACGTACTACCTCAGTTGCATGAAATTCCGAACGTATTTTTAAAAAACTCGCTGCTGAAGGCGTGGCCTATCTCTGTGGTTAAAACGCTATACGCTTATTCAGTTGGGCTTCTAGTATGTATATTGTATTTCTGTGGAGCCGAGCAGGACCCCCCAACTCAAAATGGAAGTTGGTCAAATTTTCAATGAAGAGAAGACCTGATGTCTATGTTAATTAGACTGGCTGCCATTGGTAATATTAGCGTAAATTCATTAATAATAATGCGCGGGCGCGAACTTAACAATAATTACGCACGAATTTATGGTATGCCTCTGTTATGACGTCACAATGGAAAACAATATTTTGCTCCTAGTAGGGAAATCCCCTGTTTCTTGACTGTGCACAATTAACTAGATGAAATCGCCTGTTAATACTGCGCGTAACTCAAATAATAGAGATGAATTAAAAATACTTAGCGTCTTTGGTATCAATTAGCGCAATTTTGCTGAGAAGTGCGTGTTTAAATGCCATGGCAACTGCAACACAAATGAGTGCGCAATGCGTAATTACTTTAGCTTTTTGCGTAATGTGTTATTTTATCCAATGAGTTCCCGTATGGTAATTTATTTGAATGAACAAACTCTGACGTACTGCCTCATTTGCATGAAATTCCGAACGTATTTTCAAAAAACTCGCTGCTGAAGGCGTGGCCTATCTCTGTGGTTAAAACGCTATACGCTTATTCAGTTGGGCTTTTAGTATTTGTATTGTATTTCTGTGGAGCCGAGAGACTACAGCGCCGCCAGCGTCGGCAGCACACACAGCGCGTGCCGATAGCACACCAATCCGATAGCACGTCACCTACGTCCGCAACACGCACGCCAACAAATCGTCTGTATTATTGGTATAATTAATCTTCACAACAGCTTGCAATTGAGATATGTTCTCGTCTTTGCATCCAATATATTGTAAAATTGTAAATGTACTAAATTGTGTTCTATTCTATTCTTTGTGTGAGTAAAATTATGGGTGTCATAGTGAAGCTGAATGTGTTGATATAGCTTGTCCCCTTATACTCTTTTTGTATGAATTATGCAAGTTACCATTTCTGAATTTTTAGCGATGGATTACATTATTTTATAGACTAATCATATGTGTGCACCTGTGGCGGGAGTCCCTGTGGGTAATGTACATGTATATATTACATGAACTATTGTCAATAACTACAAGTGTCCCCTTTTTGTCGTTTATAACTTTTTTGTTTGACTTTCTTTTTCGTCAGTACATGTGCACAGTAGCGCACGATAATATAGATATGATATGATTATTCTGATATTGAGTTATTATTCAAATTATGTCAAGTATATATATTGTGTTTGGTAATTGTATCTAATCATGTTATTTAAAATAGTAATACATTGGCCTTTACACTAGTGGCGGGAGTCCCAGAGTGTAACAGGTTTAAAGGTTTAGTTATACAAACAAACAGAAGAAAATAAATCACTACCTAACATTGTGTTGTACTCTTATATATGAAGATTTCGTTTCAATAAAAGGTTAGGTCCACTTATGTAAGTTTTGAGAAAAAGAGGTTTTTTGTTTTAATCATAGTTAGCAATGTTGAGAGGATATACAATTATATTACATGACAGAGCATCATAATAGGATTGTAAAATAACTCTTTAAAAAAATCCCAGCACCTTCTGTTTGTTTTTATTAATTTTTTTTTTTCTTTTTATTTTGGACCTAATCTTTTCTGGAAAAAACACTGTGTTGGACCTAACCTCTTTAAAAAAAAAAAAAAAATGTCTTTCCAGTATGAATTTGAGTTTTCTGTTAGCTTTACCGGATAGAGCTGCTCAAAATCTATAGATTAATCTAAACAAATGAATTTTGATGGAAAATGGACCTAACCTCTTTTGGTAACGAGCTCTTCATATGTATATGTATTATATAATGTATACGTAATTGTATAATATTCTGTGTATTAACTATCACATTATGTGCACTTAAACAAAAAACCCACACCAGGTTTGAATTATAATTTTGTAAAAAGTAGTAAAGCAATTGGCAACAATAGTCTTTCTAGACTGATTGCCATTACATTAAAAAATAACACAACAAGTTCCCACTCCTGACGACGGATAGTCAACCTTTTCGAAACGTCGAGCCCCTCCTACCATCCAACCTCTCCTCGCAATACCAACAGTCCTTTCTAGGACTACCGACAGTCCTTATTAGGAATCTCCTAGAAAGAATACCAACGGTCCTTTTCAGGACTATCCCAACAGTCCTTGCTATAGAACTACCCACAGTCCTTTTTTAGGACTCTCCTAGAATGAATAACACGGTCCTTTTCAGGACTACACCAACAGTCCTTTCTATGACTACCAACAGTCCTTTCTAGGACTACCACAGTCCTTTTTAGGACTATCCTAGAAAGAATATAATCAGTCCTTTTCAGGACTCACCAATCCTCCCCTCTCACATGGTGGAACCGCAAACCACGCATATTATATACACCACCATGGAAACCGATACTTACAAGCAACATTTAACATAGTAAAAGTCCCCCAAAACTATAGTTGGGGAAAGTGGTTAAAGGGATAGTTGAGTTCTGGTAAAGAGAGTACAAGAGAGTAAAAAGGAATAAAAACATTACAAATGACTAAGTAAAAAGGTTGTTATCATTCAAAAAGAGCCGTTAAAACTCAAGAGGGCGCACTCTAAACACTCAACCGGTTTCAACCATTTTAAATAAAATATTGTGCATGTGATGTTTTGTTGAAATATTGATTAGATAGAGAAAAAATCAACAACTATTTTAAAGCCCAATACCAGTTTTCGGAAAGTAGCCGAAAACATCTATATTGATCAATATTGTTGAATACGTATTTAAATAGGGCTTGTGTGGTAAAATCCGAACCTAAGCATCGTTAAATTAATACAGAAATATCGGAAGAAATCAATTACCCGCCCGTGAAATGTATAAATCCACCGCCCGTTCGCACCTGTCCGCGCCGCTAGCGCTGGGCTGGATATATCGACAAGCTTGGGACAAGCCCGTATAGCGAACACGCACGCGGTCATTTGTACGTAGCGTATGTGCGATTCCGCGTTGGCAGTATCAATCCCGAGAAGATCAATTTATAATTTTTCAAATACATCAATTAGTAGGTGGTTTCTTGGCCAAATTTGTATAATCCCATATACAAACTATATTCTTTTACATGGTTGGTAATAAGAGCGTACATTTCATTTTTAGGGGATGGGGTGTTTCCTACTACTGTCATTCCCCTTTAAAATTCGCTTTTGACATTTTTAGAAAATGTGTAAGCCTTGCATTTTTCTTAAAACCTATTTCATGAATTTCTTAAAAGAGGAAGCATTTTAAATAAACGTTCGATTAATTTTCATTTATGGCGGTTGTTTGTTCACTTCTGATAACATGACCTTACGATTTGCAAGGTAAATAATGTTGACAAGTAATTACGAAAATGTCTCCGATAATTCATTATGCGTAGATTTTGTTCAGAAGGAATTAAGCGTAGATTTTGTTCAGAAGGAATTAAGTAATTTAGATTGCACAAAGTCGATGGGACTTGATGATCTGCATCCCAGACTTTTGAAAATTAGTGCTCGTCACGTCGCAATACCACTAGCGCATATATTTAATGAATCTTTATGTACGGGAAGTTTTCCCCAGTCGTTTAAACTTGCAAAAATAGTACCCATACCCAGGGGCGTAGACAACGGGGGGGGGGGGGGGGGGGGGATGAGGGGGATGCATCCCCCCCCCCCCCACCTCACAAGGTGGGGGGATGACATGTACAATCATCCCCCCCCCCCCCCCCCCAGGTTTTAGCGAAGGATATATATATTTGTTTGTGTATCTGTATATGAGTGGGAAAGAAAACATAAGTTGTATGAGCTAAGACTTGTTAATTCTAACGTTTAAAAAGGCAATTTATACATCCATTTTCAATTTTCGCTGCTCGCGCGCGAACAGATTATCTCAGTTTGTTGTGTAACTTGCGTATGGTCTTGGGTGAGTATTTTTTTTCTGTATACCGGGCTAGGTAGTTCCAGTGTTGGCTGGCAATGCTCTGGCTGCTTGTGTGACATAATAATAATAATATATTACATTTATATAGCGCTTAAGTTTATTTCTCTGCGCTACAGCGTATAGCAGAGAAATGATGTTTGTAACAGGCAGGTCGGTAAAACGACAGCTTTGTATGGAAGCCAGTGGAGCGAATCCGTTGATTCGCGCGGGCTTTTTTGAATAGGTTCGGTATGTGGCCGAGGAGGGTGACATAGTCGTGTATTGGAAGGGGTAGTCATTCTACGTTTGTCAGTCAGATCGTTAACACATACTGCGCAGCGTATAGCTAGTTCTCTTTTTAGGGCGTTGTCATCGAGCTACAATGGACGCTTCGGGCGTTTTAAATACCGTCAAGGAGCAAGTTCAGGCGTCCCGTTTTCTCGCTGTTGGAAAAGCTGGATGAGCTTGTTACCCATAAGTTAAGTGCATTTCAATTCAGTTACGAATCGTATTAATATGAATTTAGTGGAAATTCAACTGTCAAAATTGAGTAGATAATATGCGGTTCTATGCCTTTAGAGAGAAAGAGATTCGGTAGTAGCATAAAGTTGGTTTGAAATAAACGCTATGTTATTCGAAGTGAAGGCTGCTGTGTGAGCTTCGGCTAAGGGCCTTTTGTCCGAAGGTACATGAATATTTTGTTATTCTTTATATATTTCACTTGTGATTCTACGTTTTTGTGATATTAATGCACTGTTGTTATACCTATTTACCGTTTTTTTAGGAACCTTGTACTTGGAGCACAAGCAGAAGCTAATGAAGATCGCAGATCAGTCACCCTATGGATGGGGCACCGTGGTGGAGTACGAAGCCAACGTTCTGGCCTTCGATTCGGTCGACGAGAGAAAGATTGAAGGCCGAGGTCATGACGAGGGGCAATGCGGCATCAATGGACCGACTAGGAGGCTGCATAGGGGCAGCGGGTTCCTGCCATACACTACAACGCCGTCGTCTCGACGGGTTGCTTCAGGACCCAGCAGGCCCGTGCAGTCCGGGGACGCCCGGATGAAGGGTGACGTCGGGTTTCCGTCGGAGGTCGTGCACCCGTTTTGCGTGCGGGAAGCCGGGGTATTGGCGTTTTTGGTGTCGAGAGGTCACACGTGTCAAGGGCAGGCAGTGAGGCAATGATAAGTACTCAACCATTACCTCAACATCATTATGTTGATTATTTTGCCACAAGCAATTATGCTGAATTTGTGTCATTCACTGTGGGTCGTTTGGCGGCTGTTAATAGTTATGGGGGAATGGCACGAAATTACGTTTTAAGATGTGATTGATGAGGGGTACAGAATGCCCTATCATGTTTTGCCCGGGCAGATTGATAGTAATAGAATAGTAAAAATAATAATAACCATAGCCATATCTTATTTTAAATTGATTAGTTGCATATTGCACAAAGTCGGAAACGGTTGTAACCTGGTCCATGTGAAGGAATTGGCTGCCGTTGGTGGGCGGATTATTTCCATACACACCGCAATGGGTAAGATTGTTCAATTGAAGACGAGGGAGATTTTCAATTGTTTGAATGGCAGAGCCAGTTGGCAAGCACCCGTCAAGCTCAGTAAGGGAGTAGTCTCTGAATTGTCTTTTTGGTTGCAAAAAGTGAATTGCTTGAACGGGGTGGAGCTAAGTAGCATTAATGAATGCATGTTCTCAGTTTTTACTGATGCCTCTGACACAGGATATGGTGGGTTTACCCACGTCGAGGATGAGTTGCTTGAAGCAACAGGCTTGTGGTCATTTGACGAAGCCCGCAGAAGCTCCACTTGGAGAGAGCTGGAGGCGGTGAAGAGGGTTTTGCTTTCATTTGTAAAAAGGTTTGAATACAGTTCAGTCCAGTGGCATACCGATAATAAGAACGTGGTGTAAATAATTTAGTATTTAGTAAGAAGGGTGATTTGCAACAGGTAGCCATGGAGATTCGTGGTGAGTGTGAAAAGCATGATGTGCATTTGTCACTCGTTTGGGTAAAGAGGGATGATAATGTGCATGCGGATTTTTTGAGTAGATTTACTTGAGGTTGTGCACCACGATATGTTGGGCTTGGGTTTTCTTAATTGTAGAAAATATGAGTCGCTGGAAACCCATTACGTGCCAGAAGTAGCTTGGCCTGGTCTGGAACATGGCTGGAGGGTATGTATATGCATATATCTCTCGAAAGGGTTGAGAAGCGATGAAATTATTCTTTTGTATATTGTTGAATTTCTGGAATGGTTGTATCCTAGCTGGTCCAAGTGAATGAATTGGCGGGCTTTGGTGGCCGGATTATTCTATGTATACCGCGATAGGTAAGCTTGTTTAAATGAAGGTAAGAGAGATTTTGAATTGCTTGAATGGTTGAGCCAGTTGGCAAGCACCCGTCATGCCTAGTAAGGAAGTAGTCTTCGGATTGTCGTTCGGGTTGCAACAACTGTTACTTGCCTGAACGGATTGGAGTAATGGTATTAAGATATAAATGTCTTTTTTGATGCCTCTGGCACAGTATATGGTGGGCACACCCACGTTGAGGATGAATTGCTTGAAGCAATGGACAGGTGGTCATTTGACATGGCCCATAGAAGCTCCACCATGAGAGAGCTGTAGGCAGTGAAGAGAGTTCACTTCCGTTTTTATATGTAGATATGAAGATTCAAAGGGGCCCTGCAACCCAAATGCATGTTGACCTCTGTTCATCTGTATTAGTGTACACATTCAATATTTGTAAACGGTTTGACCCAAATATGTTTTGTATATTTTTAAACATTTTATCATTTATTTGTCTTCATGTTGCTAAGCCCCACCTCCTAAAAAACCATCCAGAGCAAATTCTATTGTTGACCTGCAGTGACATCATTTGTCAATCACTGGTCAGCTACCATGAGATTAACAAAAGATGAAAGTACAAAAAGAACATCCACAGATTAGGCTAATCACAATAGCATCACACGGTTGAATAGAATACCAACTCACACAACTTCAATTACAATAGCTGTTGCTATGTCTGAAGAAAAGCACTGTCTAAGCTATTGCATGGAGGTATGCAGGGCATGCTTTTGTGTGGATGTTCTTCTTGTACTTTCATCTTTTGTTAATCTCATGGTAGCTGACCAGTGATTGACAAATGATGTCACTGCAGGTCAACAATAGAATTTGCTCTGGAGGGTTTTTTAGGAGGTGGGGCTTAGCAACATGAAGACAAATAAATGATAAAATGTTTAAAATTATACAAAACATATTTGGGTCAAACCGTTTACAAATATTGAATGTGTACACTAATACAGATGAACAGAGGTCAACATGTATTTGGTTTGCAGGGCCCCTTTAATTGCTTGAAGCATCGGACAGGTGTCAGTCCACGAGACCCATAGAGGCTCCACTTGGAGAGAGCTGGAGGCAGTGAAGAGTTTGCCGTTTTTATTTGTAAGATATATTTGTGTATAGTTTAGTCCAGTTTAGAAGGTTAGTAAGCATGGTAAGAAGGATGTTTTTGTGATAGGTAGCCATGGAGATTTATGATATGCGTAAAATGCATGGATGTACTTCATTGTGTCACCCTTTTGGGTAAAGAGAGATGCTAAGTGTCAGATCTCTCGTTTGAGATGGGGGTGTCCTGGTACAAGTGGAATAGATGCTTTTGAGCATAGTTGGGAGGGATATATAAATTGATTGGTCCCTCCACTAAGATTGATTGGAAAAATTGTATACAAACAAAAGTTTGTTTGGGAATAAGTAAATGTCTTTGATAATTTTATTGTGGAAATCGGCCTCCTTTTGGCCGAAGTTGTGTAAGGATATTAATTTGTTAGTTTTTTGGTAGATGTGAAGAAGATTGTCTCCGGTGGGGCAAGGAAAGGCAGAGGAAATAACGGATTCTTTGGTAATCCTAACTATTCCTTTAAATTAGTGGCTTTGAAAGTTCGTTTCTAATGCAATGTTTTGCTCTTTCAGGTTAAGACCTGGATCAGACGATCAGCTCTATAGGATACTAGCGGTCGGTACCACTTATAGCAAGAGCATGGCTACGCATCTGATCATGTGTAGGAGTGAGAGGGCTTCGAGGACGTATTATGGCGCTTTCTCTCGATGGGAGTTAATTCATTAAAAGCCTTCTGGAATCAGCCAAGCGACAGAGCACCAGAGGGGTAATCTAGAAGGGCACAGTCGCTTTCGATGGGTTTATTTCTTTATGTGGGAAATACGCGACAGAAGCTGATGTAGTAGTTTTGCGCGATCTAGCGTGTATTGTTATGTCCTTGAGCGGGGTTCCTGTTTTGATATGCTTTGATATGTTTTTGTGGGCATGTATATTGTTTTTAAATGTGCGCGTGAATAGCATTGGCGCACTTGCAGATGTTTGATTTGTACGAAACCAGGGAATAGTGCTGGTTCCGTAAGTGATGGAAAATAATTGCGTTGTGTATGAATTACACAACCCTTTGTAAAATGTTGGGCATCTGTTTGATATTATAAAATGGTACTAAAATATATAAGTATGTGTTTGTTGCTTGGTGGTCTCCTTTGGGGTTAGGTGGCCCCACAAGGGCTGCTAGAGCTTCTATTAATGATATGTTATGGAAGAGGCATGGTTGCTGGAGGTCTAGAAAGTAAAGGTCGGTCATGTTGATGGCTCAGTTGAGCACCAGTTACAGGTCACGAGGCCTGTCAAGCATGATGCATTGAATATGTGATAAGCACGTTTTTTGTTATTGGCTCAGTTGAGAAGGAAGTCAGAGCATGGAGGAGATGCTGCTCAGGCTCTTATTTGTGGATTCGGGCTGATAGGAGTATTTGTTTTTGATGGGGCGTTAGCCAGGGATTGTTAGAGTTGCTGATGCGTACGATGCATACGGTCTAAAGTTGTTTGTTTGTTAATGGTGAAGGGCAAAGTTTTGTTCTTGCGAGTTATGATTACATTGTTTTAATTAAGTTGTTTGTGGTATGCATTCGCATTTGAGAAGCCATGCGGTTGATGTGCTCGTATTGGAAGTTTATATATTTGTGGTTAATACGTTTATATGATAACGACAATGTTCGGTTATGTAGTTTTATTTGGTAAGGGGCCAATTTTGTTTTAAGAATGTATGCTCGTTTATGGCTATATTGGTTATTGATGGTGTCTTGAGGGCATTTGTCCCTAGATTGCGCCACGTATTTCTTTAATTGAATGTATTCAATTTATGTTTGTTTTTTTAAATGCTTTATAGTAAGATTGTATGTAATTTTGGGATTTAATATTACGGTAAGGCGTATTTATTGGTCAGTCGAAACCCCTTCTTTTATAGGTCTAGGCACACGCTGACAAGCTTTTCCATATAAGATATGGCTCAGTGTTATTATTTGATGAGGTGTGTTTTTATGTTGGGTGAGAGGTATTTTGAATGGGATTGTTGTCGTTTTTTGTATGCATGGAACAGACGTTTATTTATCTGCGCTACAGCGTATAGCAGAGAAATGATGTTTGTAACAGGCAGGTCGGTAAAACGACAGCTTTGTATGGAAGCCAGTGGAGCGAATCCGTTGATTCGCGCGGGCTTTTTTGAATAGGTTCGGTATGTGGCCGAGGAGGGTGACATAGTCGTGTATTGGAAGGGGTAGTCATTCTACGTTTGTCAGTCAGATCGTTAACACATACTTATTGTTGATGATGTCATTAATAATGATGATTGCATAGATGTTTTGGTTTTTGAGGGTCGGAATGTTTTATAAGGAAGTACACCAATTTTGTGTGGGTTAGCGTTAGGTTTTCCAGAGTTTTTCTCTTATTAGTTTTTATCTCTGGTTTTTCGCCCTATGCTAATCAGGCACGGTATTATCATTATTATCATTATTATCTTCGTTGTAAGAGTGTATTATGTGCTTGTATGCACAGGTTATATATGCCTAAGATATAAACGTCTTTGTGTACGTATGATTATGATGTTGGTTATGTGAAATTGGTGTTATTTTGTAATAAAATGCCGGTCTCTGTACTGGGCTCGCTGCGCAGGCACACGCTGACAAGCTTTTCCATATAAGATATGGCTCAGTGTTATTATTTGATGAGGTGTGTTTTTATGTTGGGTGAGAGGTATTTTGAATGGGATTGTTGTCGTTTTTTGTATGCATGGAACAGACTACAATGTTTCTAAGCGCTTTATTATTACCCTTGGTCATCAGGTACAGGTCAAACCCGCACAATTATCTTGCGCACCATCTCAACTCCCTGGGGAGCATACTAGCTCAGCAGCCCACCGGGCGCTGAAGGCTAATTAACACCCGACCAAGTACCCATTTATACTCCTGGGTAGAGAGCAGCAATGTGGATTAATTGTCTTGCTGAAGGACAAACGGAGTGAGCTGGTTTCGAACTCGGGATCTCGAGATCAGAAAGCGCGCGCTCTACCGATCTTGCCACACCACGTCCATGCACCATGCACCAAATTGCACGATTTCAAGTATATATAAATGCAAAATCTTCTCCGTGGGAATGGGATACCCCCTCCCAAACCCTCCCTAATTGGCTCTGCCCCAGCCCTCGGCAGCTTCGCCCCTCGGGACTCATTCTTGGCAATATGCTAAGTTGTTGGATCATATTGTGGCATATGGTGATGTTGGAACTGTGTATGACGCTAAATATAAATACAATATGTGTGTTTGTGTTGGGGTGCATATTAATTAGTGTGTCAATTATTTGTTTCTTCGTGAACATATATTCAAAATTTCTGGTCAATCAAATCATAACACGCTTTCCCAGATACAATCAATGTTAAGCCCGAATTTCCTATCTAGGTAAGCACCAGATTGCACAATTTCAAGTCCAAAAATGCAAAAGCTCCCTACCGTGGGTGGGGGGATACCCCCCTCCCACGCCCTCCCCCCGCTCAGTTTCTTCGCTCCCTCGGGCTTGGTCGCTTCACTCCTTGCAATGTCTCACTCTCACATATGGCTCAAAGTTGGCAGCACTGTGAGTGTGGTTGGGCCTGAGCCCCTACACACATAAAATCGTGAGCCCCCATAGGTTTTGCCCCCCACCCCCAAATCCAAAACTTCTTCCGGCACGCCTGGTCACGACCATCTAAACATCTACACCCCCCCCCCCCCCCCCACCCCCCCCCACTGAGAGGACTTTCAAGCAATTGTCTTGGTCTCGAAATATTTCGGCAGGTGGTCTCGGCCGCGAACAAATTGGTCTTGGTCCGGTGAACGGCAAAATAATCATCCCCCCCCCCCCCCCCCAGGTGTCAGAACCTGTCTATGCCACTGCCCATACCTAACAATAACGTAATAATCGTCCTATATCATTGTTATCGATAGTGGCGAAAGTATTTGAAAGAGCAGTCCATTCACAACTACTTAAATATATTGAAAAGAAGGTCTCATGACTAAGCGCCAATAGGGTTGTAGACCCAATCACTCAACCGCAACATGTTTAACTGAGATTTGTGACTATTTACATGAAAACTTTGACAGGGGTAAATGTGTTGGCGCTACATTCCTAGATCTTAGGAAATCGTTTGACGTTATACCCCATGACTTGTTTGTGTTAAAAAAAAGTCTTACTTTGGAATTACTGACGTTGAATTGAAATGGTTTGAATCTTACGTAACAGATAGAAAGCAGTGTGTGTTCTATAAAGGAGAAACGAGTGACTTTCTCCCCGTGAGAATGGGGGTCCCACAAGGATTAGTACTAGGACCGCTTCTTTTTTGTATGTTTATGAATGATATGTCAAACTTAAAATTGAGTCTAGATACAAAAATCTCTCTTTATGCAGACGATACAGCTGCATTTCACTCAGGTTTCGATGTTAGGAAAGTGCAGACAAATCTTCAATTAGACATAAAATAATAAACTTGGTAAATGTTTGTTAGACAAGGATATGATCGTAAACTCAGACAAAACGAAGGTTATATGTTGTTCTCATCCCGACAGAAAACAAATAATTGTAATTTCCAGATATTTATGATTGGTCATTTACCTGAAAATGTAACAAAACTCAAATACCTTGGTGTAACTTTTGAGCACAGTTTAAATTGGTCATGCCACGTGGACGATGTTATTAGGAAAATTGTACGATCAATTGCATGTATACGACGAATTAAGTCTTGCTTAACAATCGACAATTTGAAACAATTGTATTTTACACTTATACTTGCGTACATAGATTATTGTTGCACTGTTGAGGATACAAAGATGCCAAAACAAATACGCTCGAATGATTTTGAATGCTGACTATAATACTCCATCATTGGGACTCCTTCCCTCACTGAAGTGGAAGCCCGTTGAACAAAGAATACATTTCATTATTATGTTATGGTGTATAATTTATTGCACAACCTTGCCCCCTTCAATACCTTTGTAATTTAGTATCTAGACGTAATGTAGCAAATTGTACTCGTTAAACCATTTCAAGCCAATTGTACTTGCCAAAACCTAGAACTGAATATAGAAAACGCTCCTTCTCTTATGTTGCAAGTAAACTTTATAACGCACTACCCATGTACGTCCAAATATCTCCCACATTAAACATATTTTAAAAAACGCCTTCGGC
>JBAMJV010014103.1:0-22103 GCA_037951105.1 Echinarachnius parma
ATTTCAACAAAGCATCACATGCACAATATTTTATTCAAAATGGTTGAAACCGATGAGTGTTTAGAGAGCGCCCTCTTACGTTTTAACGGCTCTTTTTGAATGATAACATGGTCTTTACTACGTCATTTGTAATTTTGTGTTCCTTTCTAGTTGTAACTATTAGTTTGTAATGTAATGATGCAGGTTTTGGTTACTAAAATTCAGTTTCACCAAAACTGTACTCTCCTTACCAGAACTCAACTATCCCTTTAAGATACACTTTAATTAAAAATCTACTAAAGGAACTATTAAAATAATTGATTAAAGCTTTGTGTAAGTGAGGCTCTATTTTTAAATTGAAAACAGGATTACTTGATCAGCAATGGTGCTGTTGTTCGTCAAGGTCCTGATATAACATCTTAAAATACAAATACAATGCAATACAGTATTACGTTCGAAGGCACACACATACACGCACGCACGCACGCACGCACACAAACACCTATATCGCTTTCTTTGTACATTAAAGGGATGATGCAGTTTTGGTCAAAAAGAACTGTATAGTGTTTTAAACTTACGGTATATCATTAAAAAATCTTATAGTTATCAATGATACTTGCATTGTAGAAAAGCTCATACAAACAGCTAAGTAAAAATCCTGTTATCATTCAAAAGCAGCCTTTCAACCCTTTTCATGAACAATTGTGCTTGTGTATTCTGTTAAAACAATCATTCAATAAAGATATCATCAACAACTATTGAATATAACCTCTTGGTTATTCGTGCGGGCGTTATATAATTTTTATTGGTCAAATAATCAAATGAACGGGCGCCCACATATTTTATTCCAATCAGATTTTTGATATTACATAATTTTATTTATCTCTAAAATCACGTGCTCTTCCAAGAATTACACTTAGTTTTTCATAATCTCGCAAATTCATTATTTCACGAAGCGTCCTCCAAGCGTCAAAACCAAAACTTACTATAAACACAAACGACATTCGGATTTTGAGTCTATTATTATAAACACACAATTCTATCATATCTGGCACCACTTTACATGTATTGCCATTTATTTCCTACTAGAATATTGTGTGTATTGGTATTCAAATCGCCAAACCCTTGTCTCGAATAGAATATGGCAAATTGACAATTATTTGTGCTTAAAAGTTAAAGGGATCGTTGAGTTTTGGTAAAGAGAGTACAATTTTAGTCGATTTTAGTAAGCAAAACCTGCACCATTACATCGGGCGATTTCAAGTATGGAGTTTAGGGCTGGTGTTAGTGTTTATCAAACTGGTGTTTGTGTGTAATAAACAATAACACCGGCCACACCATCCTTGAATTATAAACCAATAGTTATTACTCCACCATGCTAAAAAGTAATACAATATTACAAATTACATGTACTAAGTAAAAAGCCTGTTTTCATTCCAAACGAGCAATTAAAACTCAAAAGAGCGTTTTCCTAAACACTCATCGGTTTCAACAATTCAAAAACAAATATCGTGCATGAGATGTTTTGTTGAAATAGTGATTAGATAGACTCATAGAGAGATAATCACCGACCATCTCAAAACCTATTTTGTAATTTTTTGAAAAGAGAAAGCATCTTTTTTTTTTTACGGCTATAGTTGGTTCAAAATTGTTGAATAATTTTGGGGCCCCACATTTATTACAAATGTTTATGGATATTTCAGCCATTTCTCATCTATCCCTTTAATCCTATTGATTATGTTATTATAGGATGAATAGGTGAATGAGTAAATAAATAGGTATACGACATTGGAGTAATGCTCCAATAATAAATGCTGCCACATTCTGTTTGAGACCCACTTGTTAACAAAGGGTAGGTACTAGCTCAGCCATGAAGCAAACGATTGTTTCAAAACTCATTTCAGAGAGGAGGTAATTAGCTAATCCACTGATACGAACAGGTCTCAAATAAATGAGAATTAGTAGGCTCGAAAACTTTCCAAACTTTTTGTGAGGAGGGCAATTCCAAGGTAACAGCGTGACGGTAGGAGGGTGTTTCTCACGATGAAAGTCTAAATAACTCACAAAATAAAAATGTCCAGAACCAAATTTTGATATGCATCTGTTCCCACTATCCTACCAATTATTTACAATAGGAAAGAAAATCAAAATTCCCACTAAATTATGAATTATGAATATCAATATCTGCGGTAACAGCGTGACGGCAAAAAGACATGGGTTTCTTACATGGTAAGAAACTAAGCAAACTCTGTGAACTACAGGAACATTTTGCAATTTTGTCATATTGATTCTTTGTACTAGACATCAAGCTAGAACATCCAAATAAAAATGTAGAAAAAATCCAATGTTCATAGTAAATATGATATCATAAACGTATCTGTGCACGGTAACAGCGTGACGGTAACAGCGTGACCTCTGAATTGTACATGTTATATGTATGGGAGATATTGATGAGATGAATAAGATTATATAATTTTGATGTAGTCATCCAGAATCTATACAGAACTAGATGAATGGGTAATATAACCCAGATGCTCTGAAATGATGGTTCGCATGACACAAATTTTCAGCCTAGCGCCCTCTATTGATCAAAAATGTTTTTGGACAAAACTGAAATTCTTATCTTTTTCAGAATTTAGTTTGAGGAACCATCAAATATCAAACCCAAAATACAAACTTAATTGCAACAATGAAATATTAGACCTTTGACATCTGACCTTTGACCTTATTTCTCAAATTAGCATACAAATGTTTAATTTTATGTCGGCACAGTGCATATCTACAAGTGATTTGTTACATGTAACATGATTTCAATGTCAGTAAGTTTTTGTGTTTGAATGGGTAATTATCCGAGTGACCTTTGACCTGTGCTCCAAACATTTTCATAGAATTTTCTTTTATCTACAGTACTCTTTCTAACATTAATTCTGGCATTTTTTTGTGAGATAAAAAATAAACTACAATAATTTGACCTGTTGACCTTTGACCCCATGACCAAATTCTATAATCAGGTCATCTACTTCACTGAACGCATACCAGTATTAATTATCATGTCATCCTTCAAGGATTCTTGAAATATCTTGAGAATAATATATTTTTTGCATATTAATTAGCTGTGACCTTTGACCTTTGACCTCATGGCCCCAAAATGTATCGGATAATCCATACCTCTGAATACATGTCTTGTACAAAGTTTGAACAGAATCCATCCAACGATTCTTGAGATATTGCAAAAAAAAAGTAGGTTGCGTCACGCTGTTACCCAAAAAGTAACAGCGTGACCAAATTGATATTGCTTAGATTTATTAGTGGTAAAAGATAATGCTGCTATTTAGCATCCATAATATAGCTCTACGGGTGAATGAAGAAGAAACAAAAAATAATTTCATTCCCATTCATATTTTTCCAGAAATATTAAAAATACCTGTTTTTAGGGTAACAGCGTGACATATAGATGACTATATGAAACAGTCACTGAAGCAGAACAAAGAGCGAAAATGCCGAAATAGATATTTATCTGATAAATTGAAGTAATGTTCTTACCAACACTGAAAGAAAATGTTATGAAAACCTATTTTTGCAGCTCTTTTAATCTTAATATTTACAAGTATATTTTGTGCAAATAATTGAAAATTAATTTATGCTAATTAATTCCTATGAAATAATAGTTTACGGCAAAATTTGTTTTGAACAAAATGCATTTCTGAATAGTTTGATCTTTAAGCTTTAATTTGATAAATGGGTGCTTATGTCAATGTTTGCTTGGAATTGCCCAGGAGCTAATTTAAAAAAAAAAGAAGTAAATTTCCAGAAAATGTACCTGTATTTATTTTGTTGTTCTTTAATAATCAAATACATTTGGGATCCCACATTTATCCTGATCAGATATATTTATTGATATTTCAGCTGTTTCTGACCCGATTCTGATTTAATGAGGAGTATTATGTTACATTACAGAACTTAGAAGAACCATTTGTCACAAATCCCTTTCAAGATCAAGTCATCATAAATATTGCACTTACACACTTCTCAACAACATGATTGACAGCTTACACCGAAGAAGGGTTCCCCTCTGCTTTTTAAGGACTTGGGACCTTCAAATCTGAAGAATAAAATATTTGCAAATGTATACTTAATGATCAGTGACTATTTCGGGGTATGATCTAAAAGTACACATTTATAATACATAATTCTTCTTCGGATTTGGCAGCATATTAGAACCATTTTCAAAACGAACGGCTAGAAGGTTACAATGACACAAACAACTGAAAAATTGATGGCATCTAATTGTTTAATGTCTTTCATTCGTCAACAGACTTAGACTAAGAATCTGAGTTAACCTGGCGCCGTGCAAAGCACACCCACTGATTTACAGATAAGAATGAGTAGGCCTAATTCTAACTCTAACTTTGTCTAACTCTAAGAGTAAAACTAAAAGACTCTGCCTCTGGACACTATAAACCTTAGTCTGACTAGAAGTAAATATTTACTAAAGTAAACATTTAGTCTTATTTAAATTTGTATTCTCTAATTTTGTTTTAAGTACTATAATGACTATTTTATTAGTCTTACTCTAGTCTTATGTTCATACTAGTCTAAGATAACTCAGATTGTATATTAGTTGGTCAAGAAATCTAGACTAGTCTTAGACTTAGAGTAAGAGTAAGACTAAGTATGAATGATATAGACTAAATGAGTAGTGTAGAGATTTAATTGAATAATTGTTAACGTTAATTTATACTTATCGAGTAAGTGTAACTGTAATTACGGTAAGTTACTAAAATACTACGTCAATTCAAGCCCAAGGACAGGTCACTAACTAGTAATTATAGCAAGTAAGTAGGTCTAGACTAGAGTAGAGTAAGACATCAAGTGAAATCTGAAGTAAGTCTAACTTACTAATAGTTACTGTCTAGTATAGACTAGATATAGTTAGTAAAGACTAGTCACTACTATTTTAGAATGATTACTAGTCTAGATCTATAATTAAAGTCTAACTAAGAATTAGATATAAGAATGATACTTGATACTTGATAGTGTCTTACTTAGTGAGTATTTTATAACTTTTGTATATTATGTAACTATAGTTTAACAAATGAAATAGAACAGAAGATTTGACAACAAGTTGTGGAGCAGTCGAGACTCGAGTAAGACAAAGTCGAGGATGAGGTCGAGCCGATGGCGAAGGCTGAAGTCTGAATCAATTCGACTTAATTCACAAATGGGTACACCAGCAAAACATTAATAAGGCAAAACTTCAGAGTTCAAAGTAATATTAATCGCAACTATGTCTATAATTAAAAAACTCCAACCAGTCCAATTAAAACTTAAAAGAACTTGCACATTAAACAGAGTCATGAGGAATTTATTGATTCAACCCCAAAATAGCTAGAAATCGAAGCCGGGGCCATTAGGCATTAATACAGTACCAACAGCAACACTGCAACAGCTAGGCAACAGCAACACACAAACTGAGACTGAGGCGTTTGCAAATTATTTTTTCGTCCGTACAACTAACTAGCTATACTACAATTACAACCACTCGTCCACTGTCAATGGAATACGCTACTTTAAATAAATCTACAGTAAGCCAGCCGTCGGGGCGGCTCAGCCTCAGTCAGGGCAGGCCTCACTTCATACACATAATTTACATAATTATGTCATACTCATAGATACACTGTCTGTAGACGACTTTAGTTTTACTTTAGTTTAGTCTAGACTTATTAAAATGGCTAGAGTCTACCCAGGTAGCAAGCCAACGTTGGACCAACGTTGGAATCTCGAAACTCGTTGGAAGTTGGATACCAACGTTGGATTAACGTTGGATTCTCGCAACTCCTTGGAAGTTGAAATCTGGTTGGATACCAACGTTGGTCCAACATTGGATTAACGTTGGATTTTCGCAACTGCTAGGAAGTTGAAATCTGGTTGGATACCAACGTTGGTCCAACGTTGGATTAACGTTGGATCAACGTTGGACATCCGCATACAAATATCACAATCTAAATGTTAGAATCAGGTTGGATGCCAACGTTGGTCCAACATTGGAAATTTGCCAACTTGTTGGACGTTGGACAGACTTATTGGACCAACGTTGATCCAAGGTTGGTATTTTGTTTTCGCCAACGTTGGAGCAGCGTTGGTTGGGCGTACGCAAGCAACGTTGGTCCAACGTTGCCGGACAACGTTGGACCAACGTTGCCAAAAAAATTGGACAACGTTGGTCCAACGATGGACCAATGTTTGTTTGCTACCTGGGTAGAGACTAGACTAGTCCTAGAGTAGACTAGTCTAGACTAGAGTCTAGACTAGACTCAGAGTAAGAGACAGAGTCAGTAAGACAGTAGAGACAGTCATTCGAGAATGCGCTTGCTAAGTCTAAGAGTAAGACTGAGTAAGAGTAAGAATATTATTAATATTATTGTATTTAATTATATTAAAGATAAATTAAAATGAAATCATGATTGACGTCATTGTTAACATTTTGATTTAACAAGTCATATATTCATAATTATTATTAGTCGATAGTATTAGTAACTTAGGACCCGGCTTCTGTCCTTAGGCTTAGCCTAAACTAGGGCTATGGGCTAACTACTCTCTCAGACCCACCTCCAGCAGTATTTTGGAGGATTAAACGATTCAATATTTAATTTTGTATTGTCTGAGACCGTCCAATCCCAGTTGGTACCAACACAAAATACAGCATATGGGACTACGGTTACTTAAGCCTCGTATCATTACTTCTAACAATCCTCCAGATAACAACAAATAAATCACTTACCCTTGGCCTTCACTCGCTGATAATAGTCCAGATGGGGAATGTACACTTTAGCGGACAGACCACGCCTCCTTAGCAACCGAAGGTTGCTAAGGAGGCGTGGTCTGTAGGAGCTCCTACGGAGCTCCTTTATATAGCATTTTGGCCCGAAGGGCCAAAATGCGTCCGAAGGACGTTTTGGGTCCCCAAAAAGGCCAAATTCGGGTCCGCGAGCAAAAATTAGTTCTATCAACTACAATAAATTGTAGTTGTTTTGGATTTTCAGCTTAAAAAAACGCTTTTTGACGAAATAATCGTCCAAAAAAGAATTTAGCCGAAACTAGCTGGAACTATTTTAAATGACGTCATCACTAGTTGAGAAAACTTCAAGAAAAACAACGAAAATTTTCTAAGTCCAATTTTTGTACACAAGGTATGGCACTTTGTGTAAATAAGCGTCGTGCGCATCACTAGCGCACATTAACGCGCGCTTATTTCTTAATGCGCGGGATTGTTTCTTAATGCGCTCTCTTCCTGAATCAAACACACTCAAACCAATGCTAAAGGCAACTGCGTGTTGCGCTTATTGTGTACGCATTATTGTAATAAACAAGCTTGTGAAAAGTGGTGAAAGTGGCGAAAACTGTCAATTATCGTGGATTTTTGTGACGATAATGCCTTGTTCATGTGGAATATTATGGACTCATTATCGGGGGGAAACCCCCCGAACCCCCGCTCGTGACATTGATACCGGAAAACACTTGAAATTGTTAAAAAGTGGAATAATTGGAAGGAATGTCATGATTTTTAGTTCGGACTGAACTCACTAAAGCAGGTAAGCAAAAGAATGATCGCGTTAATTGATTGATTTGATCAAAAATACAACTCTACCTAAGAAACTGACCTTACAGAGGCGAAAGGTGAGTTCTAGGGATAGTTTCAATCAATGTTTTGTATCATTTATTATCATTTATCGTGATTTATGACAATTTTTAGGCCTCGTTGACAGTAAACTACGAGGGACTAGATTCGTTCGCGCATTAACATTAAGGAAGCCCTCGCATAAAAACCTTCACTTTGTTCAAGTTTGCGTGTTAATGAATGACTATCGTCATTAACTTTGGAGAACCTCATCACGCATCACCATCACTAGCGCGCATTAATATTGTGACGTCATCATCCTGAATGCGCCTAATCCTCGTCTGTGATTAGCTGCTGCTAATCTTGTCTTGGGGGCGTGGCCTGTCCGCTAAAGTGTAATTTACCCGTCCAGATGATCTGCATAATGAAATTCCAACGGTTATTAAGTGATAGACATCATTTTCAGATAATGGAGTCATATTAAAATGTATTTTTGCGATTTACTTTCCCTTTTTTCGCAGCAACGAGACCAGTCAGCTGTGATCGTTTCCATGGAGATGAAGCCGATTCCCAACCTTATTAGGTTAATATCGCGATTTTTTTTATCGTTCTCAAGGTTTTCGATTCTAGTCCTCTGACGTCACTTCGATCGATAATATTGGAAGTTATGGTGGGAATATTGTATATTTTACCCATTTATGTTGTATTTACTGACTCAAATGTTAATAAATATTTAAAATTGTATTATTATAAAGTGAAAGCAATAAAGACTGTATTTTATTTCCGTAAATCAAGTCTAGCGATCTTACTGTGCTCTCCAAATTGGGGCCGTATTGACACCAGCGCACAAATCAGGGGGGGTATTCTGAAAGCTCATTTAACTTTTCATTTAAATATGCACTTAAGTCCATGATTTAATTGCACGCTGATTGAGTGGAAAATCGGTATTCTGAAAGCTCAATCAGCGTTCAATTAACTTCTGCGCGACTATCTTAAGCTCCTCCCACCTCATTAATATTCCATCCAATCAAATAGGCTGTTACAAGATTTTTACGCGCACTAACGCGCATGTGACCTCCTTCTTGGCATGGCCCTCTGCTCTCATCTCTACCGTTGAAAATCACTCCATATATTTTGTTTTCACTGTGATAATTCTGAAATAATTAATTTGTAACTATATCATCTAATGCCTGCATAGTCATTGTATCACACCTTTGCTTGAAAGAAATATTACTTTGTAAATATTGTGTAATTTGTAGCTATGTTATTTTATTCAACGAGACATTTCCTGTAAGTCAATATGTTCAATACCCCTGTCTAGGATAAAAAGGTATGAATAACAAATCATTTCATTTCAATGTTAATTGCAGCAATATGAAATCAATCGACACGTCGGTTACTAAAGGACATTTGATAATGAACATTTGCGTGTTTCTGTTATTGAAATTAAACTTAATTAATTTGGATAAGATACATCCTTCAATAATTGTGTTTTCCTCCAAAATGAAACCATGTACCCTAGGCCATGATGATGAAATCATCAGATTTTAACTTTACGCTGTTTTATAAAGGATACATTTAATATAAAAAGTGAATATTGTTTGCAAGTTTTGATATTTATATCATTCAAATGCCTCCAATATTTGTCTGATTGTATTTGTGAATTAAAAGTCCATCTAATAGATGCAACGTGTATAACAAAAAGGTTATGATGATTTAGTTATCCCTAGAAGAAAAAAATGTATACAATACTTGACTAATATCATTTTAGCATCATTTTCTTTCTTTTATAAAATAAAATACTTATGTTGTTATTATTGCTGTAATCAGATAATATTTGACATAATCACAAAGTATATATCTATACATTCTTGAATAATGTGAAGGAAATGTAATATAAACCGTTATGCAATAGAGGCATACACACTGATGCATTTTAATGGAAAGAAGATAATTCTTTCCATTAACCTTTTTTGTTATACACGTTGCATCTATTAGATGGACTTTTAATTCACAAAGAAGATAATGTTACCATTATTCACCATCATTATGCTTGTTCAAAAGTAGTGATGATCTATTACAAAGTGTAACTATATTATGCGGAAACGTAAATGGATTAATAGACTTTTTAATAATATTATGTGAATCAATGTTGTCTAATGCAATATTCTATCTCTGTGATAGCGATTACGATATGCGTCATTATGTGCGAGAAAACCCCAGCCATGCTGGGATGTGAGTTCGTGGTTCAAATTTACTCCCTCCCGGTGCTAGTTATGACTTATGAGAGTTCTATAGCTCTTTTAACTTTTTCATTATCTTCATACTTAATTGGCCGCTAATTAAGCTTTCAGAATACCAATTTGCAATTAAATTGCGCGTAATAAGATGCGCGCAGATTACACAACTGCGCGTAATGATTTCCCGCCAAACGCTTGTTACCATGGTAGTTAAATGATTGAGAAGTTAATTTGGCTTTCAGAATACGAAAACGCTGATTGAACGCTGATTGAGTGCTAATTTGCTTTCAGAATACCGCCCCAGGTTTTGGCAGCTGGTGCGGCGATCGCGCAATCGATGAGCTGTTTCTCTCTTTGATAGTATATCACAGTATCGAATCTCTCTGATGGGCAACAAGGCGGAGTGAACCGATTTTTGAAGCACAAAAGGAATACCACTAGACGTCATCGCGTCGTGACCTAGAATTAGAAAGACTTGACCAATCATCATGCTATGAAGTGCGCGTAGGCTATCGCGCCTATTTTCCTGCGCACTGTCCTAGATTGTATCACGCTTGAGAACAATGGGATCTATGGTGACGTATGCATATGAACTTGTTTTATTGACCTCGATCTGGTGACGACGCGTATGAACTGCTCTGTGATTGGTTTATGTAATTCCCAAGTATCCCATAATGCAACCTGCAGTGGTATTCCTTTCGATGACCAAAAATCGCGGCACTCTGGCAGCAGTGACACCCCCCTGATTTCCCTACTAGGATCAAAATATTGTTTTTCATTGTGACGTCATAACAGAGGCATACCCATAGAAGTATGAATAAACAAACCAACCCGTTTATAACTAGAAGCAAAGACGCTTAATGGAAAGACCGACCACTGGACAATTTTCTTGTACAAAGTGAATGGGCAGCGCGCGATGTCCTCAGTTAATGCGCGCAATTACAGTCCTGACGTCACAATGCAAATTGCACAGGGGGTTCCCCACATATTTATTGTTGCAGTTGTTGTTGTTGCTTCTGGCTTAATGTGAATGACTCGGCTATTTTTAGCCTAGCAACAACACTATTTTCGGAAATAAATCAGCTGACTAAGCGCAACGATTTTATAATGCGCACACATACGCAGTTATCATTGGTCAATTATTCCACAAAGCAGTATCATGTTGGGAAGAACAAAGTCGATTGGTTTGTCGGTGCGTATATTCCAGACAGTGTGCGTGATAATATGCAAATATCCAAATATGCCATTGCCTGTTTATTGTGCACGTTCTAGATCTGTGAATTTAACAATTCTTTATTTAGAAAATGTGAGTGAAAATCTCTAAAAGCTATCGACTATAATTGTTAAATATTTTTACCTATACAAAGACAATATTGAATTAGAAAAGCAATGTGTCCCCCAGGTGTACCCAACTTGGAGATAAGCTGATGTTCAATCGTCATACTAGCCTGAATTTGCCGAGTTTAAGTAAGTACGTTCTGATCCTTACTTTTGTTTAAATTAATACTAACAAAGGGAACGTTTGTTCCAAAAAAGCTATCGACTATAATTTTTAAATGTTTTTTCATTAATTTAAATGAACAAGATTCAGTACTGTAGCCAAACCTCTGGGTGTACCCAACTTTCTCTTTAGCTCGAGTTGAATCTTCATTCTGTTTGAAGGAACATCGCTGCGCGGCCGCTAGTGATCTGTCTTGTAATTCTACAGTCTTTGCTAGAAGGCTCACTTAACGCGCGCAAGTCACGTGTCCCATAGACTTTGTACATGGGCAACATGGCGGAGTGAACCGATTTTTGAAGCTCCCGTAGCCCACTTCTCTACGTCATCGCGTAGTGACCTAGAAATACTGGACCAATCATCATGCTATGCAGTGCGTAGACTATCGCGCCTATTTTCCTGCGCACTGTCCTAGATTTCATCACGCTTATGAGAACAATGGGAGCCATTGTGACGTATGCATATGAACTTGTTTTATTGACCTCGATCCCGTGACGACGCGTTTGAACTACTCTGTGATTGGTTAACTGTAGTTCCCAAGTAGCCCATAATGCAACCAGTTGTGGGCTCTTCCGGTGAGCAAAAATCGCTGCACTCTGGCAGCAGTGACACCCCCCTGGGCATACCATAAATTCGTGCGTGATAATTGTGAAGTTCGCGCCCGCGCATTATTATGAATGAATTTACGCTAATACTACCATGGCAGCCAGTCGAATTAACATAACAATCGGTGGTTCTCTTCATTACAAATTTGGCCAACTTCCATTTTGAGTTGGGGGGGCCTGAGAGTCGCTGATATAGCAATTTCCTATATGTTGCGTGTAAATGGTACAGTCAACTGGACCAATTTACTAGTAGATGTGTATGCAATGTGAATTAAGGTCGAGAGAATGGATTAAAGTAGGATTTTAAACTGTCTGAATGACTTCAAGTCTGCCAATTATCCCTAGCTGGATATTTATCCCTGGCCCTGTACATGTCACACCTGCAGGCACACCTGCAGAGTGCAGGCACAATATCAGGTCATGGTTGTTTCATGACATGTAAAGAAGAATGAATTTCATTTTTTGCAGTGGATATAGACGTAGAAAAGGGTGAATGAGAAGAAAAAGCTGAAAAAGAAGTGAAAATATGTGTAAAAAAAGTAGAGCAGCGTAAAAAACTTTTGTTAAAAATCGCATGATGAATTAATTACCATTCATTTCCAATGGCGATGGCCTTGCCCTTGGCAGGCAAATGTTATTTATTCATTGCATTGTGATAGACATTGACATTTTGACAAGTAAAAATTGAGTTGACTTGAGGATTGTGCGTGGCGTTTGTAGTACGACAATCTTACGACCATATTTTACAAATTAGATGTTCTTGCCAGGGTTGATGCAGTACACGATAGATGATGTTGCAGAGTGTGTTGTTCTTGCGGCTTCTTGCAGCTTACACTTACAGATTATTCTTCCAAATCAGCTTAAATAATAAAACAAAGATTTTCTGAGGGTTTCCTTTGCCAAGTCTTTTAACAAATTATGTTTCCCCCAGAATGAACACAATTGACTTGTTGTCAGGTTTGCTGCAGTACACGATGGACGATGTCGCAGAGCGAGTGGTTCGCGTTGGCTTCTTGCAGCTCAAACTTTTGCAGATTATTCTTCCCAATCAGCTTCTTATAATAAAACCAAGGTTTTGGCAGGGTTCCATTTTTTGAACACTTTTGACTATTTGTATAAGCACGATTCCTTGTTCTTGCCAGGGTTGCTGCAGTACATACGATGGATGACGTTGCAGAACAAGTAGTTCGCGTTGACTTCTTGCAACTCAATCTTTTGCAGATTATTCTTCCAAACCAGCCAATATTTTGGCAGGGTTCCATTTAATTTTAATGTTCAAACACAATTGACTATTTGTATGAACACAATTGACTATTTGTATGAACACAATTGACTTATTCTTGCCAGGGTTGCTGCAGTACACGATGGATGACGTCCCAGAGCGAGTGGTTCGTGTTGACTTCCTGCAGCTCCTGTGTGTCCTAGCTGATGGAGACAATCCTGACCTCAAGTTTGAGAAGTCACCGACCAACCCCAGTACCAGTACCAGTGACACGGAGGAGGAGCAGCTGACTCCCTTGCAGCATGCATTAGAACTCCTGGTTGGTGTTTGATAATAATGATAATAACGATTATTTATATAGCGCTATTCCCGTGGGGATAATCGCTTTACACGATTATTATTACCCCAGTCAAGTTGGTCACTGATACGCACTACAATTATTCCTTCACAAACATTGAACTTAAATTCTAAGTCAGACTTGAAATCATTGTAGGCAATTATGCACATATGTAGTTGAGATGCAGCATGTTTTGACTTAAATTTGAGACTAATATTGCATTTCACATGAAGAATATTAAATCTTCTAAGTATAATAGAACATATATTTTTAACCAAATTATGTACAGTACTTAGTTAAAAAATAAATGATTTACTTCACAAAATGTTCAGTCCATCTTAACCCTATATAGGCCGGGGGGGGGGGGGGGGGGGGGCTAAAATGGCCCCCCCTCAACATTTTTCGCGATACATTTTTAACGCGATAATATCTTGCGCTGAAATTTCATGACTTTTTTCTTTTGGGTCTTGCGCATCTTTCGAAATATAATTTTCAAAATCGGACCTAGGGTTACGAAGTCACGTGACCTTTTGTCTATGCATGTCAGCCCGAAAATCGCTAAATTTCGTGATTTGTGTACAAAACATATGGAAATATCAGTTTTCATAAAAAGAGATATATCATTGATAATTTGGTCTTGTTTACATTTTAGGTGTTTGTTTTGGGTTCAAAGTAGTTGATTTATCGTTAGCAATAAAATAAACAACAAAACAATAAAATACATGAGCTAAAAAAACAAAAAAATACATAATAAATTATAAAAACAATAAAAAACATAAGGAAGAACCTGGCTCTTCCAAATTTTTTTGTTGTATTATTATTCCAAATGGTCTAAAGAACATTTGTTGTCAAAACCAATGTTTAATTATGAAGAATATGATTTATGGGTAAAAATATGAATTTTATGACCTTATTTGCATAAACTACCATAATTATGCAAATTAATGCATTTTTCAAAAAATCAAAATTACCATAGTATTCTATACACTTCACGAAACACGCATGTAAATTTTCACGGCGAACGGCCGCTTTGTGGCCGAGATCTTAGGGGGGGGGGGGGGGGGGGGCCAAATTAGCCCCCCCCCCCCCCGGGCTATGCATTTTCAAAATAGCCCGGGCTATATAGGGTTAAAGTTTAAATTCAACTTGAAATCTTTCTTGATTTCCCCCAGGACAAGATGCAGGGACGAGGGACGTAAGATCAACTCAGAGAGCAGCTGGACCAGGCTCGCTATCTCATCAAGATTCAGGTGAGCACATGATTGGTAACTAGTCAGGGAGAGATACAATCAATTGTAAGTTACAATTAATCGCAAGCAGGGTAGGAAATATATTGCGCCTGTGGGCGATGTTGACCCCAAATTTTCAAAATAGCCCCCTAAATACAGTGGTATCCCCTGAAATTATCATGGGGGATTCAAAATAGCCCCCTAAATACAGTGGTATCCCCTGAAATTATCATAGGGTATTCAAAATAGCCCCCTAAATACAGTGGTATCCCCTGAAATTATCATCTAGGTATTCAAAATAGCCCTCTAAATACAGTGGTATCCCCTGAAATTATCATAGGGTATTCAAAATAGCCCCCTAAATACAGTGGTATCCCCTGAAATTATCATAGGGTATTCAAAATAGCCCCCTAAATACAGTGGTATCCCCTGAAATTATCATAGGGTATTCAAAATAGCCCCCTAAATACAGTGGTATCCCCTGAAATTATCATAGGGTATTCAAAATAGCCCCATAAATACAGCGGTATCCCCTGAAATTATCATAGGGTATTGAAAATAGCCCCCTAAATACAGTGGTATCCCCTGAAATTATCATAGGGTATTCAAAATAGCCCTCTAAATACAGTGGTATCCCCTGAAATTATCATAGGGTATTCAAAATAGCCCCCTAAATACAGTGGTATCCCCTGAAATTATCATCTAGGTATTCAAAATAGCCCTCTAAATACAGTGGTATCCCCTGAAATTATCATAGGGTATTCAAAATAGCCCCCTAAATACAGTGGTATCCCCTGAAATTATCATCTAGGTATTCAAAATAGCCCTCTAAATACAGTGGTATCCCCTGAAATTATCATAGGGTATTCAAAATAGCCCCCTAAATACAGTGGTATCCCCTGAATTTTTTTGTGATATCAATCAGATAAAAGTAGCCCCCAAAATAAAACAAATTAAATCCTGCATTGATTGCAAGTCAGAAAATTTGTGCATTTCAACCGATCAGATTTTCGCATTCAGTCACATGATCTGACTTACAATTAATTGCAACTTTACAATCGAGTGTAAGTCTTCCTGTAACAGGGCCATGGTCAACTTGGGTCAAGCCTCCACACTGACATTTTTTTTCCCATTCAGGCTAGGAAACTCATGTATTTCCCCATTTTATTCGTCCGAAAACAACTTTGTGAAACAATTAAAGAAGGTAGCTTGGTCTACTTGGCAAATTTCTCGCTTGATTCCAAATGAGACTTGTAAGGATTTACATTTCCTCTCTCAGTTGAACAGATATGTGAGCAAGCATACAAGTCAGACAATCTATGATGATAATGACCACCATTGTCAACCTAAACTAAGTGTTAATCTTTGCCAAATAGGCTTTGATGAGGATGCAGTGGCTATTTGAACCTAAACTGAGTGTTAATCTTTGTTTTGTTTGTTGCTAATCCATCCTTAGGCTGTGATGACATTCCTAAGGCTGCTCAGAGGGGACGATGCAATGTCTGTGTATGAGAAGCTGTGGAACTGGGACGCAGAGACAGAAACTTGCTGAGAATGCTGACCTATAAACCTAAACTGAGTGTTAATCTTTGTTTTGTTTGTTGCTAATCCACAGGCTGTGATGACATTGCTGACATATGAACCTAAACTGAGTGTTAATCTGTGTTTTCTTTGTTGCTAATCCACAGGCTGTGATGACATTGGTGACCTATGAACCTAAACTGAGTGTTAATCTTTGTTTTGTTTGTTGCTAATCCTCAGGCTGTGATGACATTGCTGAGGCTTGACAGAGGGGATGATGCAATGGCTGTGTAGATCCCTTTAATCTGCATTGTTTGTTGCTAATCCTCAGGCTGTGATGACATTGCTGAGGCAAGACAGAGGGGACAATGCCATGGCTGTGTATGACAAGCTGTGGAACCGGAACGCAAGGCCAGAAACAGAAGAAGAGAGGGTAAGAAAAACAGTAATTACAGCAGATCAAAATCAACAGCATAGGCCCGCTGGCCAGGGGCCACTAAAAAAAACCTTTGGGCTACCCAATTTCATTTATCCTAAATTTGACAGGCCCATTCAGGCAAGCAAGAGTAATATAATTTGTGATGTTTTTCTTTGTTTGGGGTCACCAGATTAAGGTTTCGGGCTACTTGAAGTTGACAAATCTTGTTTTTACTTGCCTGACTGGGTCACAAGGCAAAAGGGATAATTTCTAGCATTGAATTTTCAGTCAAACCTGCATAGTGAACTTTAGATACAGGTTGTATAACATTGATTTTCTCTGCAGGGCCACTTTAAAGACAGATGGCCACTTAAACAGGTTTAACTGTAAAACATTGTGCACTGCTCTACATAACAGTCACTACAAGAAATATGAGCACTGTAGACAGGTGACCTCTATTTACAGGTTCTATACAGGGGATCACTCTCTGTTGGCCACTGTATAGAGACAGATGGCCACTTAAACAGGTTTGATTGTAAATCCAACGGAAAACAAAGATTTTGCTCTTCTTTTCAATCTCGTCTTGATATTTGACTCTAATATTTGTTTTGCAACTTTCTTTAAATTCTGTTTGTATAAATGTCCACTTGAGATGTGAAGGATAATGCTTCCAATAGTACAATATTAATGAATAAATTATCAGCATGTTAGTATTTGGTATTACCATTTGTTTATTTGGGCAAAGTGATAACAGCTATTAAATAAAGTTTAACTGATAACCACCTTCTTACCAGGTTTTTTTTTTAATAACTGGAATAATTAGTTGGAATACTTAGATTAAATACAAAATTTAATTAGCATATTCTAGGCTGAGAACTCAACTTTTTGACTTGTACTTCAGTAAAACAAATTATAAATGTAACATTTGGAGACATTATGACATCAACATTTTGTAAGATTTTCAGTTGATGAATTTATCAAATCTCAATTACTTACGAAGCTATATTTTTACTTTAGTATGGAATTGAATACTACTTCATTTAAAGTGATCCCTGTAAAGTGTCAGTCTATCAGATATTGCACAAAATGACTTTTGAGACTTCAATCCTATATCAATATCATTGTCAAATACAATTGAAAGATTTGTGAAAGTTTGAAAGAAAACGAACACTGTTTACCTAGTGAAAAAAATTAATATTGAGTTCATATTTTATCACCGAATATTGATGGCCTGCCGTAGATTTGTCATAGTAATAATTGTCCGTTTGACGATATCCGCACCCGTGTATACAGACGGTTCATAATTTGCGAGCGCTCGGCACAACAGTGGGGTACATCGACTCGTTGCGCTGCCCTGTCTATCGGGAAGGTTTTGGCCACTCCGCCGGCCCGGGTCCGTGATCGCGTGGCGCGCTGGCAGGGCGTGTTCAGCTACGGCAATTGTACTATTTACCAAAACAGTTGGGCAACGCTTTTGACCCTAGTATTATCAATGATAATTATCTTCATACTAAAGGGACATTTTGAAAAAATCTAACCCTATTTTATTCTTCTCTTACCATAAGCTAAACAACACGGTAGAAGAGAACAAGGAAGCTCCAAGAAATTTTCGTGGAGTACACTTTACTTGGATCACTTTGAATCGTTACTCTGCTCCCAGGATGTTTTGCTGATGTAGAATGACATTGCTGAGAGGGGGACCAACAGGAAGACCAAGGCATTTCTGTCTCCATTTCGTTCCGTCAGAAACTTATTTCTGTTTATATCCCTTCAAGGATATAAACATAAACTACAAACATAATACATGACAAAGACAAGGTTAAAAACCAGTGACTTAATAGACACATTCCATACAAAGTTAGTGTTGAAACATTTTGGTTAGAGCCGAGTGGTAATAACTGCCATTTTAATGACTGCCCCCAGGATGTTTTGCTGATGTTGAATATCATTGCTGAGTGGGGGGCGAACAGGAAGAACAAGGCATTCATGAAAGCACACAGCATGGAGCAGTGTTACACCAAACTCATGCCAACACTCAGAGCAATCAACGACACCTTCCAGGAACCATTCCTCTTGACGGTAAGCATGTATAGAATAAAGATAATAATGTTCAAACTAGCTGATGATGATGACGATAATGAAAATGATGATAATCAGTGACGTATATGGCCTATTGCAGAGCAATCAATGACACCTTCCAGGAACCATTTCTCTTGACGGTAAGCACATAGAATAGTAATAATAATAATACTAATGATGATGATAATGATATTATTATTAGATGATGATGATGATGAGGATGATGGAGATGAGGATGAGGATGATGGAGATGATGAGGATGAGGGTGAGGATGATGGAGATGATGAGGATGAGGATGATGATGATGATAATGACGACGATGATGAAGATGATGATGATCATGATGATGATAATAATGATGACAGAGCAGTTCTACACCAAACTCATGCCAGGGGCGTCGATCCTGGGGGGGCAGGGGGGGCGGTCGCCCCCCCCCCCCAATGAAAATATTGGGGGGGCGAACATATCATTTCGCCCCCCCAATAATTCCGAAAATGAGGAAGAAAAAATCAAGTGATATAATGCCAAAGAGGGGATAGACACATTTATCAATAATTAATCTTCAAAATAGCCGTTTTCTAGTTTGAAAAGGACTGTAAATCTCTTTTTTGCCGCGCGCTTCGCGCGCATACAGTTTATCATATTGCAAGTTTCATTTGGGTTGCGGGAACTCACATGTGTTGGGCAGTGTAATTTCTCAAACGCACACCTCACACGAAGTTAATTAAACCCTCATCTATAGATAGCCCCCCCCCCCCGTCACATAAAATAAAATAATCTGAAATATATCTTTCAGTCAATTCGGTCCATATGCGCTGAACGCAAATCATATTGGAATATTATCATGTCCCCCCACATTTGAAAGTGGTGAAGATTGTCCCCCTCCCTTTGTCATTATGTATGTTTGGTTCAATACTTATATACTTCATATAACGTGAAATTTCTGTCTCAGGTGTGCACCAAATCGCACAATTTTACACCCAAAAATACAAAAGCTCCCTACTGTGGGAGGGGGACACCCCCTCCCACACCCTCCCCCGCTCGGTCGCTTCGCTTCCTCGCAATGTCTCCCCTCTAGTTTTGAGAAGTTGTTGACGCCCTTGCTTAGTTTCATGGGAGCCCAATGCCCGAGACTATATCGATGGCTCTATAGTAATACAGGATCACGTAAATCCATCTCATGCAAGGCTCAATCTTTCCTCGCTATGCCCTTTAAAAGTACGTTACGAGTTTAGGTTAACTATTTTATACAATTTTTACACCCATGATAGGAGTTGCAAATGTCTGAAATCTAAAAGCTTCCGGGGGCTCCGCCCCCTGGACCCCCATTATTGTCCCCAAATGTGGGTGCCCCCCAAATCAGGTCTTCGAGCCATCAAGACACTTTCAATGAGCGCATAATAAAACTTCCGGGCATGCCAATGTGGGGCTTTTAGCTCTCTCAGTGGTCACTCGGGAAATTTTTTTCAAATTTCGCCCCCCCCAATATCAAAAACGGATCGACGCCCCTGACTCATGCCAACTAAACGACACCTTCCAGGAACCATTCCAATGATGATGATGATGATGATGATGATGATGATGATGATGATTGATATTAGATGATGTTTCTTTGTATGAAGTGCATGGTGTTGAAGAGGAAAAAACATGAAACATGTTCAAGATGAAATTACATCACATGGCTGTTCTCTGCAGGGGATCATAGTTGTTGGCCACTTTAGACAGGTTGGCTGCTATATACAGGTGGCCACTTAGACAAGTTTGACTATATAATACTTTTTTGTTACTTTATTTGTTATGATGTGCAGGGGATCATATTTGATGGCCGCTATAGGCAGGTTGGCCCAAGTTTTGACTATGAAATATTTTGTATAATATTTGTTATGATGTGCAGGTGTTGAAGCGGAAGGAAGAAATGAAGAAACGGATCCCAGATGATGTCATCATTCCCTGCAGTGTGCTGAAGAAAGCCTGTGGACCCAAGGTGTGGAAACAAGCTATGGCCGTCACTCAACAAATGGGAAAGGTATTGTGATGGGAGGGGGGGGGGGGGGGAAGTGTGGGAAGAGACTGAAGCACCCCAAATGTAATTACCCTCAAAATATTGGTATGAATTTATATGAAGAGACTTGTCCAAGATGACATGACCATCCCTGCAGTATACTGTAGAAGGCCTGTGGACCCAAGGTCTGGAAACAAGCTATGGCCGTCACTCAACAAATGGCAATGGTACATAATACATGGCTCAATGTAGATCACGCGAACGAGCATGATTCATTTAATTCCTGTTGGTAATTTCTGTCATGGTGAAAAAAGATTGTGGAGGCTAGCACAAAGATATAGTCAAGAAACATGTCCAATGACCATTCAGTGTACTGAAGAAAGCATCTAAAGTATGGACACAAGCTGTGGCTGTCACACAACACATTGCAAGGGAACACTGATCAGGGCTTTACAGTTGCACTCGGGAACCCTATGTAGGGCATGTCCAAAGGAACACTGAACAGGGCTTTACAGTTGCACTCGGGAACCCTATGTAGGGCATGTCCAAATGAACACTGAACAAGGCTTTACAGTTGCACTCGGGGAACCCTATGTAGGGCATGTCCAATATTTCTGTTCAACTAAAAGAGAAATATGTTAAATCTTATCTATAAACAAGCAACAAAAGTTGCCATGCCAATCAAGCTACCTACCATGATTAATTTTCTTTTGATGCCTAGTGTTGTCATGGGACTGTGCAACAAAGTATACAGTCATATGTCATACAACCATGTACTCGTACACTCTGCATTGACAAGATTGAAGTTGCCTGGATGTCACAACATATAATATCTCTTTAACAGTACTGCTCTTTAACCACAAATCATTTCAGGACAGGCTCCAAATACTTGAACTTTTGTTTGTGGAAATTGTGTTTTATACCCAAATAAAATTGTCTTTAATAATTGAAATAAAAAATAAAACAATGCCTTTTTTCATCTTTCATCACTAGGAAGCGAAACGCTCTGGGTCATCAGACAAGAGTGGACGAGGAGCAAGCTATGCATCAGCATCATATGGTACGTATCTTGAAACTTGATAACATTCTATTCAACCAATATTAATGCATCAGCATCAGACGGTACGTATCTTGAAACTTGATAACATTCTATTCAACCAATATTAATGCATCAGCATCAGACGGTACGTATCTTGAAACTTGATAACATTCTATTCAACCAATATTAATGCATCAGCATCAGACGGTACGTATCTTGAAACTTGATAACATGCAACCAATATTAATGCATCAGCATCAGACGGTACGTATCTTGAAACTTGATTACATTCACATTCAACCAATATTAATGCATC
>JBAMJV010014104.1:0-18265 GCA_037951105.1 Echinarachnius parma
CAATTTTGTTATTAAAAACGGTTGAAACCGATTAGTTTTTAGGACAGCGCCCTCTAGAGTTTTTAACGGACCTGTGTAAATATAAGAGAGGCTTTTTACTAAGTCTGATGGAATTGTGTTATACCAATTGAGCATGGTGGATTATAACTACATGTATTATTGTATTATGTAATAGTTCAGGTTTTGGTTACTAAATTTCAGTTTGACCAAAACAGTACTCTATATACTAAAACTCAACTATCACTTTAATTAAAACACTTCTCAGTGCATCAAATCTCGTAGGTCTATCGTTTAAATCACCAGTATGTGCATTACGAACAAAATAATGTTCCCATAGAACCAAAATCCATATGAACCCCATTTTGCTTTCTATGGGTTTCTAATGGGCATTCAATAGGAAAATTGAACATGGGTTTCTATGGGTTTCCTATGGGTTTCCTATGGGTTTTGATTCCATGGGAATTTCCGTCCTGGGTAATGGTCTATGGGTCCCATAGAAACCAATAAAATCCATAGGAAACCCATAAAACCAATAGAGACCCAATAGGATTGTCTATGGGTTTTATACTGGTGGTTTCTCTGGAATTTCGACTTAAGAATTAATTATTCATGAGACTTATTAAAAGTGATTTTTCGTAAGTTTATTAGTCATAAATCGCGACCGTACATAAGTCGTAGGTGTGTGTGCATGTAATGTAGAGGATAGATGCCTTGCCCCCGCGCACCGCCGCTGCCCTGAGCTTTGAACACGCGAGTACCCAACATATGTTGTTGTTGTTGTTGTTTGTTTTTTTTTTTTTTTTTGTGGGGGGGGGGGGCGGTGGGGGGGTTTGGGAGTTGCTATTTTAGATCCGTAATAGCTGTAATTGTCTTATTTTTCCTCAATATATATAAACAACTAATTTTTTATTTCCTGAAATTTGAACCCCAAAAATAGAAATTGTGCGAAAAATGTGACGCCAATATTTTGCCTTATTAACAACTGCATGGACGAAGCACACATACAACGTAGTTTTCGAAAAACTCCTATCGCCGCATTAGCCCTGTTTGGCCATGTGAGCTTAAAAGGATAGTTTAATTTTGGTCAAACTGAATTTTAGTATCCCAAATCTGCTCAATTACATTACAAACTTATAGTTATAACTCCACCAAGCTCGAAAGGTATACAAAATTGCACACGACTGAGGTAAAAACCCTGTTTTCATTCAAACAGAGCCGTTTAACACAAGAGGGGCGCTAAAAAACAAATTGTTCATCTGACTTTTTGTTAAAATAGTGAATAAATAGAGAGATCATCAACAACTAAATTATAAACCTCTTTTGTAATTTTTTGGAAAAGTGCAAATATTTTATATTCCTTCCACCCCTTAAACCCTCAATAGTCCGGTGGGGGAGGGGGGGGGGGGGGGGGGCTAAATTAGCCCCCCCCCCCCCCCCCTCGACATTTTTTGCGATAATTTTTTAAACACAAACAAAATCTTGCACTGAAATTTCATGACTGGTTTTTCTTTCACATCTCGCGCACATTTTAAGACCCCCTTTTGCGAAAATTCGAGGCTACGGTAGCAGAGATATAGCACATATGCGGACCAACCCACACCAAAATGGCGGTTTGCGCAATGATCTTGTGTGTACAATGTATGGGTTTTACAAGAAGTGTTGTCAGAAGAATGTTTTTTTTTCTGTTTCTTTTCTCAGATAACATACCCTTTTTGGCCATCATCAAACTGTTCTAGATAACAAAACAATGAAAAACAAAAGATTACAAAACAAAAAACATAGAAAATTTTCAATCTAAACAAATACCAGTGTCAACACACACACTAAACCATCACCTTTCTTCAATTTACAACTAGAAAAAAAATGTCTGCCCTGACGTGGTAATCAAAATAAGAAAATTCAGAATTTCCAAGAAGAAATTAGCATATTTGCATAATTAATTACAATTATAACAAATGGAGTTTCCAATACATGTCGTATAATTTGAACAAGCATCCTCTTTAGATTATATACAAGCTACAAACCATGCCAAATTTGTTTGCATTTTCTCCATAAATGGGGGGGAAAACTGGACAAATGAGAATTCCTTGACAAAAATTTGCATAATTGCATCATTTATTAGACCAAAAATAAGACCTAACCAATCCACATGAAAATTTGACTTTGCTTCTCTTGTAAAATACATGATGGGACCCAGACACGCCAAGTTTGGTCAAAATCGGTCGACAAATCGCCGAGAATCTGGAGGGGGTGGGGGGGGGGAGGGGGGCAAAATTAGCCCCCCCCCCCCCCCGGGCTATGCAGTTTCAAAATAGCCCTGGGCTATATAGGGTTAAATCGTCAACAATGTGGGATCCAACATTTATTCCAAGCGGATATATTATTAATATCAAAGCTGTTTATGAAACAATTTGTATTAAAATAGCTTATTCTGCGGTTAGAATTGTGTGCTCTTTTAAATTTGACACTCGGTTTTTTGTGTGCTCTTTTAAATTTGACACTCGGTTTTTCATTACCTCACACAAATTATTTATTGAAGCGCCCTCTTTACCGAAACTCAACTACATTTATTTCTGTAATACTTCGGTGTTTTCCATACGCTAACCGTGAACTGGCTTATGCGAACGACGGTGCACTGCTTTTATCTCTGCTAACGATGAAAGGACGAAGACCGCGTTTTCAAGGACTATGACATTCATTAAGCGAAATTACACCATTGAATATTTTTTTGTATAAACATATTTTAAAACTTGTTTGTTATTCTTAAATGTTTTCATTTTTTATAGTGGATGCCTTAAACATTTGTGGTTGATTTTGTCGTTAATGATTTATTTTGTGGCTGCGTTGAGATTTTTAAATATTCTTGGTATGAATAATCATAATGACTATAACTATCATTATTATCCCAACAAACATAAGTTCTAGTCTAAGTATATTATTATCGCTGATGTTGCTATCATTAGTAAAAGTATTTAAATCATTAATATTAGTAGTATAACTGTTATTAGAAGTAATAGTATTATCATGCAAATCATCATAGGGAGGATATAATCACCATCAACATCGTAATACTGTATGTTATTGTTTTTATCATTTATTAGACCCCTGTGATCCACTGAACTGTTCGTTTAACCCGTGTGACTTCGAAATCTGTGATGAATTTCCAGAGGCCGTTTGCAGGTATGTATTATGTAGTCATAATTACTATTCATCCTCTTCCTTATAGTGACCGCCATCAACTCTTTTCAATTCTTTCTTCTTCTTCTTCTTCTTCTTCTTCTTCTTCTTCTTCTTCTTCTTCTTCTTCTTCTTCTTCTTCTTCTTCTTCTTCTTCTTCTTCTTCTTCTTCTTTTTTGTCCATTCTTCTTCGTCCGTATAGTGGCCACGCTCAACTGGCCAATTATTATGTCACTTTTCTTTGGTTACTTTGGGTTCATCTATTCAATTAGCTATTGAGTCATTAATTTGTTTATTCATACATGTATGCGCTTAACTATTGTTGTAGTTATTTACTTAACCCGTTCAGGACGGATTTATTTTGCTGCAACATGATTGTATTCTCCATAGGCACAGGCCCGAATATATTCCGGACCAGTCCTGAACGGGATAATTGTCACGCTTTGAGTTCTTTACTAGTATACGGATTAAACAAATTGGTTTAAAAATGGCGGCATACATTAAAACAGCAGACAATCCACATTATAAGAAAACTAATGCAGAAGAGTTCGATAAAGGAGAAAAACAAAAAGGAAATTAAATGGGAATAAAACAGGTAGCCTAGAAGCAACCCTCTCTCCCACCCCAATCCGACAAAACATATTATTATTTATATTTTTGTGCCAAAAGTTGTATACAGTGTTAGTACCAAAAACAACGCAGACCTAAAATCGCTAATAAATCAGTTATGTTGTTGTTCATATTGCTATTTTATTCACGATCCGTAAATTGTCGTAAACGGTACATTGTGATTGCTTTATGCCTCACCGAACGCAACCTATTTATCCGAAATTATTCATGGACATTTTAAACATAATTGGTAAGGCTCATATTAATCTAATAACTAAATTAGTTCGGTGAGAATGATATTAAAGAGATCTAAAAACTTTGTTGACATGCGCAAAAAGTGATTAATGGTTGATACAATGAATATTGTTCTCTGAAATGTCCACTTCGTATTGTGTGAAAATGTCAAGTTAGATGAATATTATATGACTGAGTAATAAGCACAAATGCAAAGTGATATTCACTAAACTCATAGCAGTTTTTTTGGTACACCATTATAACTATCCAGTGGATAGTTTAACATCTGAGCACTTGAATGATATTATCTTTTTAACGGACTGGTAATTCGAAAAACTGTAACGTGTCATATGTTTCTGTTGTTAATACGAATACAACAAGGTATAAGGGAACCGCTAGAATTCAAATTGGATTTTGAGGATTTGGACAATGTTACTTGATCCCTTTAACCTTATATTTATCATTGTATTTTTAGACCTTATTACTGTGGTGGCTGCTATGCTGAATTCGTCCTCGGTGATGTCATCTTGAATATCTGGGATTGCATCAACCTTGCCTATCAACCTATCTAGTGACAGGGGACCAACATGAAACCTTACACCACAAAACGACCGTTATGAAGTCGATATGGTAGTTTTCGTTTATACGTGTTTCAGACGTGTCTAGCAATCCGGAGGTCTCGGGTTCGAATCCCGGAGGAATCCCACTTTCTTTGCTCTTTTTCTTTCTCTGTTTTAAGCTGAAATAGTCCAATTTTGAGCATAACAAATCACTTTTAAATATGTGTGTTCATCAAATAACAATGATCGGATTACAGCCCTTGCATGAATGGCCATCTATGAATCGGCCCGTTTCTCCCTTGTTTTGGGAGGTATTGCGTAGTCCGAATCTGACAAATGTAATACCATTTTAAAGCTAATGCATAATATTTTAATCTTATGTGAACATCAGCACAATTAAATTTCCCGACTTATTGGTCGTTTTGTGGTGAAAGGTCACAAATGTTCACCATTATTAAAGGGAACTTGTCGTTGTTTGAGAAGGCGCATTCCAACCAGCTGAGAGGGGTTTTTTGATTTATTTTTTTATTGAAACTAATAATAATAATAATATACTCGATTTATATAGCGCCTAATATGATTGATAATCATCTTTAAGCGCTTTACAATGATAATATTACCCCCGGTCATAGGATACAATGCAAACCTGCACACATTGTGTGCACCATCTCCACTCCCTGGGGAGCATTCCTTCCAAGCGGCTCATGGGCATTGAGAAGATCCCGCTGACGGAATATTAACATGTTTCAACGAGTTTACAAGCTATTCCGTGAATGTATTGTGTGTGTACTTTACATCAATATTATAATTAAGTTTTCAGGTTGTTTTTAAACATTAATTTAAACAAATTTAAAAATTAATAAAAGGCATTAAATCTAGGCCCCGGATTTATTCGATGATTTTTTTTTTTTTTTTTTTTTAAATGCTTTCACTTTTTCAACAATTTTCAAAAGAGTTTTTTTTTCAAATAGTTGTTAATGATCTCTCTATTATACATTTTTCTAACAAAACATCACATGCATGATTTTGTATGAAAAATGGTTTAAACCAATGTTTTTCAATTGAGCGCCCTCTTGTGACGTAATGGCTCTTTTTGAATGATAACAGGTTTTTTACTTAGTCGTTTGTAATTGTGTATACCTTTCGAGCATGGTCGAGTTATACTATTAGTTTGTAATGTCATTGTGCAGGTTTTGGTTACTAAAGCTCAGCCTTACCAAAACTGTACTACCCCTTTAATGACTAGTGTGCAAAGCATATGTAAATGAATAGTACAGTTCTGGTCAAACTTAATTTTAGTAACTAAAACTTGTCACCCAAAAAAGAGTAAAATCTCCTACAATATTAAATAGTTATAATTCACTGATACTTAAATTATAAACAACGTATCAACGGCTTAATTACAGGGGTGTTGACATTTAAATAGTGCCCATGCACACGAGAGGGTGCCCTCCAGGCACATGACACTTGCAACAATTGTTGTATCAAAAATTTGTTACAAATAGAGAAATCATCAACAACATTTTTAAACCCACTTTAGTACATTTAAAAAAAATGTGTACGCTTTATACAGTTTTACTTTAAATTATCGAATAAATGTGGGGCCCGAATTTATTTTCAACGGATATATGAATGGATATTTCAGCGGTGCCTGAACCGATTTTAATTAAAGTTTTTTCTGTGTTAGAAATGGTGTGCTTTAACGAATTGTACATTTGGTTTTAGATTACATCCTCTACACAAAAACTGCACTATATCTTGAGGAAGATTTAATTTATATAGTTACGTTCACATAAATCGTCACCTTAGAATACGTTCTGATTATAGTTATACAAATTGTCAACACACTGTTTCAGAGCCGTCAACGTTTTCCTTTTCTCCAAAATTATTTATTCATGAAACCTAACTCCATTGTTTTTTTTCCTCTAACACAAACCCCTTTCCTCCAATGTTCAGTCATAATATCTAATGCACTGTGATTGAATTGTACGATGTGTGACATGATCTTCCAATTGCAAGATATCTTGATATGCACTGGATACTATAACATTTGGTATCAGAGCAGAAAACTCTTGACTAACTATCTTATTAAACACATTTCCTTTGCTTCACGGTTTTTCTGTAACAGTATAGTTACGAATAACTTTATTTTTAGAAATTTCACATTTGTGATAATCCTTTTTTTCTTTTATTCTGCTATGTTGGCTGTTCTTGGCTTTTGCACTAATTTGATATTTGTCAATTGTCCATTTAATGGCTTTTAATAGGCGAAATTAAAACTATTCTTGAGTTTCAAACCTTTGTTTACCATCTACGTACATTATTTTGTTCGTGTCCGTCTGCCACTGGTTGGCAGCTTTCGGTTTATCATGTATTTGGGTATTGTCGTTCTATGAATTTCTCAACCACACAATAATATTATTATACAAATTTATCGAAATTGACCAAGTGACATGCAACAATTAGCTAGAAAGCTTACTATCAATAATCACATTCCTAAAACCTGCCAGTGGAGTACACTCCCAGTGCCACAGTAATTGGAAGGACACAGCTACATTGCTTTTGGGAATTTGAAAGGAATGTATTGAAAGGCAAATACCCCACGCCTGCAGATAAGGGGGCATAGACATCAATATAGCCACTTATGTATACAATGCTACCGCACAATACAATGGGCATGGTCAAGTACTCTATTGTGCGTGCATGCACAACAATGGCAACCAATCAGTAGCTGGATTTGAAGTGCATGGCACACTAGGAGAATTAAAGGGTTCTAGTATAAATGTAGTTGAGACGTGAACAAAAAATATGGGTTGATTTGTACATTTTCTGTGATGTGATTCTTCGGTGGCATGGAGTGTTTGTAAAACATGAGTGCAGTGTTAAAGGGGCCCTGCAATCCAATTAAATTAGCCTTTTAAAAGTTGTCAACATAGTTTTATGTCACTATTCCAGTCAAATTATGTACAACAAATTACTGAATTGAGAAAAACATTACAATTTGTACCAGAATTACAGCATTTCACGACTTGATATGCCCCGCCCCTCAAAAAAGTGCCATTCTGGGCAATAGAGGGCTTGGATTTGTGACGTCATTGCAGGCGATTGTAAGGCTTTGGTGTGCAATTGATGTGTATATAACGCACACTATTATTGCATCAAATGGTAATATAGAGCATTAAAACTGTAGAAATTGGAACTCTTGTATTCAGTATACATATTACATTGTTATATTTAATCAAATGTGTTAATTTTAGGCCGTGCTTTGTTATAATTTCCATTTTTCGAGCAAATAATAACCTCCTTTTGGTGAAAATCCAGTAGCAGACGAAAAACTGCCTAGGCTTAAGAACATACCCTTTCGCGTTTTACGAGTGTGCTATCCTGCTTCTACGACAGCGCCCACTTGTACGAACGACTGGTACATGCATCCAGCTTCCCGTGATTCGACCTGTACGTTACGATAAGCCGGTGCGCGTTGCGGTGGGTACAGTATTCGATGGTATTATTACTGTACTGCCATACAATAACGTGTACGTTTACATGGTCGATCGGTTTGTTGTTCTCTGATCAGCTGTTTCCTAACAGCTGTTTTACATTGTATTATCTTCGCGTGCAAGTGGATTTGAGAGTACGCAGCTTTAGCTCAGTGAAATTATTATTTTTTTTTTTAAATGCTTTCACTTTTTCAACAATTTTCAAAAGAGTTTTTTTTCCAATAGTTGTTAATGATCTCTCTATTATACATTTTTCTAACAAAACATCACATGCATGATTTTGTATGAAAAATGGTTTAAACCAATGTTTTTCAATTGAGCGCCCTCTTGTGACGTAATGGCTCTTTTTGAATGATAACAGGTTTTTTACTTAGTCGTTTGTAATTGTGTATACCTTTCGAGCATGGTCGAGTTATACTATTAGTTTGTAATGTCATTGTGCAGGTTTTGGTTACTAAAGCTCAGCCTTACCAAAACTGTACTACCCCTTTAATGACTAGTGTGCAAAGCATATGTAAATGAATAGTACAGTTCTGGTCAAACTTAATTTTAGTAACTAAAACTTGTCACCCAAAAAAGAGTAAAATCTCCTACAATATTAAATAGTTATAATTCACTGATACTTAAATTATAAACAACGTATCAACGGCTTAATTACAGGGGTGTTGACATTTAAATAGTGCCCATGCACACGAGAGGGTGCCCTCCAGGCACATGACACTTGCAACAATTGTTGTATCAAAAATTTGTTACAAATAGAGAAATCATCAACAACATTTTTAAACCCACTTTAGTACATTTAAAAAAAATGTGTACGCTTTATACAGTTTTACTTTAAATTATCGAATAAATGTGGGGCCCGAATTTATTTTCAACGGATATATGAATGGATATTTCAGCGGTGCCTGAACCGATTTTAATTAAAGTTTTTTCTGTGTTAGAAATGGTGTGCTTTAACGAATTGTACATTTGGTTTTAGATTACATCCTCTACACAAAAACTGCACTATATCTTGAGGAAGATTTAATTTATATAGTTACGTTCACATAAATCGTCACCTTAGAATACGTTCTGATTATAGTTATACAAATGGTCAACACACTGTTTCAGAGCCGTCAACGTTTTCCTTTTCTCCAAAATTATTTATTCATGAAACCTAACTCCATTGTTTTTTTTCCTCTAACACAAACCCCTTTCCTCCAATGTTCAGTCATAATATCTAATGCACTGTGATTGAATTGTACGATGTGTGACATGATCTTCCAATTGCAAGATATCTTGATATGCACTGGATACTATAACATTTGGTATCAGAGCAGAAAACTCTTGACTAACTATTAGTAGGGGAGGAATAGGGGGGTCCCATGCACCCAAAAGATATATTTTTTTAACTTACATTTTTGTAAACCTGAATGTGTCTAGTTAAAGAATTTTGATGTTAACAAGACCAAATCGTGTCCCATGGGTGTGTTTGGCGGCCATCTTTGACACCATGTTGGAGTTCAATGGAAAAAAGTGTAACTAATTTAAATGTTGAATAACGGGCCATAACAAGAAAATTGAACATGTATTTAGGGATAGTTGGCAACGAGGGATTATTTTTAAATAATATTACAATTATTAAACCAATTTGAATACGTAATTTAGCGATGATCGTGGTGGCCATCTTGAATTTTGACAAAAAAAGACGATTTTCTAAAATATGTCTTGGAATATATCTAATAAAAAGACTAATAGACATGATTGTTCATGAATTGCGTCATGATATATTTGATCAATATGTTCTAGTTCATAATTCAATCATATAAATTCAAACATGGGGTCTTTGCCGCCATTTTGTGCCACTTTTGGCCACCATGTTGGATTTCATTGAAATACATGTAAATTGCTTATGTCTGAAGTAGGGTCATATAAAGACATATTAACATATTTTATATGGGTGAAATTGTAAGGAGGGATAAGTTTAAAGCATAATTCTAATGATTCAGCTAATTTGAATGCATAATTTGGCAGCCATCTTGGATTTTGGTGAGAAAAAAAATATGTTCATATATCTTGTAAGATAAATTAAATAAACAGAAAATACAAAACAAATAAACATGGTTTTTGATAATTTTGCAACTAGGGATGATTACAAAATATAATTTAAGTTATTTGTATGCCTGCCATTTTGGCAGCCATCTTGGATTTTAATGAAAAAATCTATATGTACGGTAAATAAATTATCTTTCTAAATAAGTACCGTAAATTCAAGTCAAACAATCACATTGTCTGTACGATAGTTTATTGATGTATGATCTCAGAATATACAGCCCCACAGTCATACGGGTTTTGGTAGGCAGTTTGGCGGCCATCTTTGATTTAACCGATCTCCAATCATCTGCTTTAGCAGAGCATTTGCAGATTGTTGCCGTGCCTTAAAATACATGTACATCGGACATGTGAATTGCCTGAAGGTGGGCTGAGTGAAGTCAGATCCCTCTGGAAATTTGGAACCGACCATAAATGTATACTGGGCCAAGAGCCCAGAGTGTATCCACATTCAGTTAAAGCTTTACCTTCAGCGAACGTGCCATACTTCCCTTGTACAAAGGAGGTGTCCCATAACGGTTGGTGGCATCACAGTTAGGTTTCACCACCTGTAGCATGATTCCACCTGTGCTGTTTACTTCATTTTGATTCATGCAAGGTTGTCATTATGTTGCTATTTGTAATTTGTCATTATTTTATCCTCATGGATAATGACTTCCAGGGAGTCATCTTATTCATGGCAGGATTCAAAACTTACATGTACGTCTAACCCCTGTATCACAAATGCATACGCACTGATCCGCACCAAGCCAACAAGGTGTGCAAGAGCCTGTGATAATTGTGTAGATGACACTCCTAAGCCACCTCAGCAAGAGAAGACAAATTTAATCCACAAGGTCACTGATGTAATACCTTATGAACGCGTAAGGTGAGGACCTGTTCGCATCTGTTTGAATGTCAATGATTGCACATTACTGATCAGCGACCATGATGCAGTACCGTACCGGACTGGCAGTATCACCACCTGCCACACCAATGGCCTTAACCATGTTAACAATTCATTGTAAAAAGATGTCTAAAAAGCACATGTCATGAAACATCACATGATTTCTAACTCCTAGCCCTGCCTACCAATGGAGAGGGTCTAAATGACAATGACTCATTGATACTGACGCGAGACTCAAAAGAGGAGCACAGGCTGAAACCTACACAAAAATGACAAAAAGTACACACTCATAACCCTGGAATCACTGCGAAGACACTGCGAAGTCATCTGTGAATAAGATCCTGATTCTGCATTGGCGGTTATCGTGAGATAAGAGGTGTAAGACAGACCGGTCGACTGATCATGCTGGCAGTGGCCATGAGTGACCAAGACTACCGCTATTCCACACGGGCCCTCTTTTCAATCAAATGGTTTTACAATGGCAACAAGGATGCATTAAAATGAAATCAGGTTCAATGAGACCTGAGTTACAGATGTTGAACTAAAAGACCACCATTATTATTGATTCGGAACATGAAACATACACAAAAACAAGGGAAAACATGCCAGAAATCTAGATCAAATTCCAATCTATCGCGGCCCTAGCTGCATTCTACATCGGAAAACGGAACTTGGGTTGTTACGTTCCATCATGGGTCCGTCCTGGGACCTATCCTATTCACCATTTACACTTAACCTAGGGACATTGCAAAGTATCACGACGTGAGTTATCATCTCTACGGAGACGATACTCCACTCTAATTTGCCTTCATGCCATGGCGTTTCAGACCTTGCTGCATGCCAGAAGATCTAGGACTGTTTGACTGAGATGCAGATGTGGATGTACAGTGATTTCCTGAAACTGAACCATAATAAAACATACATTCAACTTTCCTAGAATACATTCAAGACATGTTGATTGAAGAACACTATATAACTGTTAGTCTTCCGCTCCTTGCATGTGATCCCTTGTAGTTGTGTTTCATGCGCCGAATCAATCATAGTTGGAGTCTTTTGGTTCAACATCTGTCACTGAGGTCTCATTGAACCTGATCTCATCTTAATGCATCCTATTCTAGACCATTTACTTGAAGAGAGCTATGCTTGTCCAAAAGATCGTTAATATTGGTCACTCATGGCCACTGGCAGCATGATCAGTCTACCAGTTCGTCTTACACCTCGCATCTTGAAGGATCGTTCCAATGGTCTGATAGGTCAGAATAACCGTCCACGTAAAGGCAGGATCTTGTTCCCAGATGGCTCCGCAGTGATTTCTTCTAACTTTATTCCAGGGATAGGAGTGTGTTCTTTTTGTCACATTTGTGTAGGTTTCAGCCTTGAATTTTCCCAGACGGTGATGCCATCCTGGATGTACTCCCCTCTGGGGTCTCTCGACAGTGAATTGTTAGTGTCTTGGACGATGAAGATCACTAAATATGCTTTGTTCTGCCTACAGAAATAGCATTGCACCAATGAGCCATTGTTCTTAGACCCTCTCAATTGATAGGCAGAGCTAGGAGTTAGAAATCATGTGATGTTTCATGTGATTTTCGGACATCCTTATACAATGCATTGCTAAGACCATTCGTGTGACAGGTGGTGAAGTCATTGACCAACCAATACGTTCCCATGATACTAGAGGCGTTTCTGCATCTTGGTCGCTGATCATGAAATCGTTGACATCCAAACAGCTGCCAACTGGTTCTCACCAGTCCTCACGCGTCTATCAGCTATTGGACATCTCATTTGTACAAGAGAAGCATATGGCACTTTCGCTGAAGGTAAAGCTTTAGCTGAAGGTGGATACACTCTCGGCTCTTGGCCAAGTACATATTTACATTCGGTTCCAAATTTCCAGAGGGATCTGACTTCACTCAGTCCACCTTCAGCATGTTCAGGCAATTCACATGCCTGATGTATTTCAAGGCATGGCAAAAGTCTGCCATGCTCTGCTAAAGCAGATGATTGGAGATCGGTTAAATTAAAGATGGCCACCAAGGTGGCTACCACATCCCGAATTGGGGGTTTTATAATTCTGACATCATGTTTCAATGCTATATCTATCAATAACTATCATACAAAAAATGTGATAATTGGACTTGAATGCACGGTACTTATTTAGAAAGATAATTTATGTACATATACAATTTTTCATTAAAATCCAAGATTGCTGCTAAGATGGCAGGCATACAATTAACTTAAATTATATTTTTTAATCATCCCTAGTTGCGAAATTATCAAAAAGCATGTTAATTTCTTTTGTATTTTCTGTTTATTTCATTTAATCCCAGAAGATGTATAAAATTATATTTTTTTTTCACCAAAATCCAAGATGGCTGCCGAATTATACATTCAAATTAATCAAATCATTAGAATTATAATTTAACTAATCCCTCGTTGCCATTTCACTCATATAAAAAGTGTTAATTTGTCTTTGTATGACCCTACTTCAAACATAAGCAATTTACACGTATTTCAATGAAATCCAACATGGTGGCCAAGAGTGGCACAAAATGGCGGCCAAGACCCCCTGTTTGAATTTATATGATTGAATTATGAACTAGAACATATTGATCAAATATTCCATGATGCATTTCATGAACAATCATGTCTATTTATCTTTTTTATTAGATATATTCAAAGACATATATTAGAAAATCGTCTTTTTTGGTCAAAATTCAAGATGGCCACCACGATCATCGCTAAATTACATATTCAAATTGGTTTAATAATTGTAATATTATTTAAAAATAATCCCTCGTTGCCAACTATCCCTAAATACATGTTCAATTTTCTTGTTATGGCCCGTTATTCAACATTTAAGTTAGTTACACTTTTTTTCCATTGAACTCCAACATGGTGTCAAAGATGGCCGCCAAACACACCCATGGGACACGATTTGGTCTTGTTAACATCAAAATTCTTTAACTAGACACATTCAGGTTTACAAAAATGTATGTTAAAAAAATATATCTGTTGGGTGCATGGGAACCCCCCATTCCGACTATACTATATCTTATTAAACACATTTCCTTAGCTTCACGGTTTTTCTGTAACAGTATAGTTACGAATAACTTTATTTTTAGAAATTTCACATTTGTGATAATCCTTTTTTCTTTTATTCTGCTATGTTGGCTGTTCTTGGCTTTTGCACTAATTTGATATTTGTCAATTGTCCATTTAATGGCTTTTAATAGGCGAAATTAAAACTATTCTTGAGTTTCAAACCTTTGTTAACCATCTATGTACATTATTTTGTTCGTATCCGTCTGCCACTGGTTGGCAGCTTTCGGTTCATCATGTATTTGGGTATTGTCGTTCTATGAATTTCTCAACCACACAATAATATTATTATACAAATTTATCGAAATTGACCAAGTGACATGCAACAATTAGCTAGAAAGCTTACTATCAATAATCACATTCCTTAAACCTGCCAGTGGAGTAAACTCCCAGTGCCACAGTAATTGGAAGGACACAGCTACATTGCTTTTGGGAATTTGAAAGGAATGTATTGAAAGGCAAATACCCCACGCCTGCAGATAAGGGGGCATAGACATCCATATAGCCACTTATGTATACAATGCTACCGCACAATACAATGGGCATGGTCAAGTACTCTATTGTGCGTGCATGCACAACAATGGCAACCAATCAGTAGCTGGATTTGAAGTGCATGGCACACTAGGAGAATTAAAGGGTTCTAGTATAAATGTAGTTGAGACGTGAACAAAAAATATGGGTTGATTTGTACATTTTCTGTGATGTGATTCTTCGGTGGCATGGAGTGTTTGTAAAACATGAGTGCAGTGTTAAGTAAACATGTTGGAATGCTTCACAAAAAGTGATGGCTTGATTGTAGATGTGCATCCGATGACCGATTTTAATTGCGTAATTTGTCTTTAAATTTGTATTTCTAGATAGCTAAACAGTATAATATAATGTACTGATATCGTTAACTCAATTGATATGGAATGTTGATTTAGCGCCTTTTGGAAATAAGCTCTTTGAATGAGAGTGATTGTTCGAGTAAGAGTGGAATAGAGGGGGAACCAGATACATATTATGCAGTTTATGTTTTATTTTTGTGTTGGTGGTATAATATTTCATGATGTGTTTTTAAATTGCTAATTACAGTTGCAAACGCTGTGATATATGCTAACTATGAAAAGTATACATAAATGCATAATAATACTACTACTAATAATAATTGTAATACTTCTACTACTTCTACTACTTCTACTACTTCTACTACTACTATAATAATATTAGTACTAATTGGAATAATATGAATTATAGTAATACCAATATTAACACAAATTATAATATTAATACAAATAATGCTATTTTTACTAATAATAATAATACGCATAATGCACACTGCTATCAATCCTGCACACCAAGAACACCCTTTCCACTCACATTGTGGGTATTCTAGATAGTCGTCGCTACGGAGTGTTATTTTGTGGGAACAAAAGTAATGTTAAAGACGAGGAATACCACGTATTAGACTAGGGGATGTTTCACAAAGATTCTAAGTTGAACTTAACTCTTAGTTGGACTTAACTATTATGGAAAGCCATTTGTAGCCTTGGACTACAATGTATTCAAAAGCATAAAAGCGAGCATTTTATACTGTTCATACATGTTGTATCAAGAACATGTGATATCCTTGATAAAAGAAAATAATAATTATTTGAATCAACATTTTATGCCTTTGAAAAGGACTTTTACAATAATTGTTTTAAAGAAACTAATCCCTTTCCATAATTTTTAAGTCCAACTTAAAATTAAGTTCAACTTATGATATTTACAATCGATTGTAAGTTACAATTGATTGTACATTAGAACACTTGCGCGTTTGGGCTTATTAGATTTGCGCATTTAGAACACATGACCTGACTTACAATTAATTATGTACTAGCAATTTACCCGTCACCAGATCTTTGAGTGAGATATGTTAAATGTTGTATTTTTGTAACTTTATATATTTTGTATATGTCCGAGTGTAAAAAAAACATTTTAAAACATAATGGATTATCTGTTTGTATGGTTATAATGATTAATATGGAAAAAATTATTGTTACGGTAAAAAAACATTGTTAGTTAAATAAGTTATAGGATTTTATCAGTGTACTATTAACAATTTGGTCAGCATTTCGTCAAGTTCAGCACCCAGTCACTAAACATACGTAGGTAACAATGGATAGCATGCAGGCAGTGAGCAAGGGGGGGGGGGGGGGGGGGGGGGGGGGAGGCAATGTGAGTAAGTGATGGGTTTAGCATACCTGCCAACTGTTCCGATTTATTCGGAATACTCCGATTTTCTGAATTGTTAGGACCTCAAAAATCGGAATATTCCGATTTAATTTTTTAAAATTTGTTTAAACATCTTTTTGCATGATCGGAAAGCGCCAGAAACGTACCAAACATGGCATAATCGGATAGATCACATCATGATAATCATTTATTAGACCCATGAGCAGTGAAAACGATGTAAAAAAAAAAACCCGTGAGCCCCAAAATAGCCCTCGTGAATAATTTCACGCGGGCGTTTTCTCCCTCAAATTTTCAGACCCCCGCAGTGGGTACAGATTTCTGAATTTCAAATGTTGGCAGGTATGGTTTAGTGGGTACTGGACCTATTTGACAAAGTAACACAAATAGTGTTCATTTTATTAAAAAAAAAACATTTAACATGGTAAAATAGTAGCTGTAGAAGTATTAGGCTATTATTGTTAGTATCAGCAGTAATAATAGTAGTAGTAGTAGTAGTAGTAGAAGTAGTAGTAGTAGCAGTAGTAGTAGTAGTAGTAGTAGTAGTAGTAGTAGTAGTAGTAGTAGGCCTAGTAGTAGTAGTAGTAGTAGTAGTAGTAGTAGTAGTAGTAGTAGTAGTAGTAGTAGTAGAAGTAGTAGTATTGTAGGTAGTCATATAGGCGTACCCAGGGGGGGGGGGGGGGGTTCGAACCCCCCCCCCCCCCCCCCCCCGCCGGGATTCTCAACCAATGGGTCTTGGTCTCGGTCTTGAAAATTTGGGACCAGACCTGGTCTTGGTCTCGAAAATGTCGAAAATTCTCGGTCTCAGCTACAAAAAATGTCTTCGACTCCCCCCCCCCCCCCCCCCCTCCCCCTCCCCCCGCTTACAGGATTCTCAACCAAGTGAGTCTTAGACTCGGCCTCGAAAATTTGGAACTGGACCTGGTCTCAGTCTCGAAGATGTCGAAAATTCGCAGTCGCGGCTGCGAAAATTGAATTGTCTATGACTCATAATCTGCAGGGTTCCACCCCCATTCTCTTCATACGTATACAATTATTATACACGAATGTGTAGTAGGTTGTGCGTTGACAATGCACAGATGCCGGACTACAATACTCCGCTACTTTCCCCTCCCGACGTACGATCGTGTCATCGAGTTCAGCAGCAGTTGATCTTGAGTGTGTATTGAACTGAGACGATATGCGCATGCGCATATGATGTCTGGCTTGTCAAATTGCATGTGCAGCGTGTGCACATCCTCCGTGGTGCAACATTGCCGTACGCAGCTACCGTAATAGCTAGGCAAAACAAATTGTATCAATCCCATTTAATGGACCAGCGAAATTTGTTGATATATCGCGAAATTTAGTTAAAAAGGATCTCGCAACCAATGGCGTACAAACGTCAGATCCATCGTCCAGCTAAAAATATACGCGAAAACTACCGTGATGGACAGCAACACACGGACACCAACCCCGTCCTCTTATTATAATACAGATAACTTACAATCGATTGTATCTCTTTCTGCAACGGGCCCTGCCCTTGTAAAACTATGATACGATACTAGTCGAATGCGCAGTAAGGCTTTAATGTTTATTAAAGCCGTGTCAGTTTCATAGCTGCATGGAGGAGACCATTTCTATTATTTTGACTTTTTCTTCCACAAATATTTGGCCACAAATGCTGTCCAACCATGCAGTAAAGATTGCCCGCAATCTGTTTAAAGGTTCAACCTTTTGTTAGGAAATACTGTTTATTTATTTATTTCCAAAACCAGACAAATATTATTAGCAAACTATAAACACCCATCATTTGTCAGCGACAAAAGAGCATTTAGATCGAGCCAACATCCAAATATATATGTTGTTCTTGTATAAATGGTTTATACAACACGGTTTTAGTAGTTAATTCTATC
>JBAMJV010014105.1:0-14511 GCA_037951105.1 Echinarachnius parma
TTTATGCTTATGTATTTCTTTGTTTTAAGCGAAAAAATGAAAAGCAATGTGTTTTTTATAATGGTCAATTTGACCACCTTCAACCTCATCGACCGGGTCAAGCTAACGTATTCTGGGTTCCTCTTATGATGTTTGACCACTTGAGATAGTTGGCTGCCCGGTCCATGTGGACTAGGGCACTTTGGGGCACTTATATATATTTTAGTGATAATTTGTTATTTTCAATTTTTTTCAATATTATACATGTCCTTTAATAATGGTCAATTTGACCACCTTAAACCACATGGACCGGGTCAAGCTAACTTTTTCTGGGTTCATCTTATGATGTTTGACCACTTGAGATAGGTGGCTGCCCGGTCCATGTGGACAAGGGCACTTTGGGGCACATATATATATTTTAGTGATAACTTGTTATTTTCAATTTTGTTTATATTATACATTTCCTTTAATAATGGTCAATTTGACCACTTTAAACCACATGGACCGGGTCAAGCTAACCTTTTCTGGGTTCCTCTTATGATGTTTGACCACTTGAGATAGGTGGCTGCCCGGTCCATGTGGACTAGGGCACTTTGGGGCACTTATATATATTTTAGTGATAATTTGTTATTTTCAATTTTTTTAAATATTATACATGTCCTTTAATAATGGTCAAATTGACCACCTTAAACCACATGGACCGGGTCAAGCTAACTTTTTCTGGGTTCCTCTTATGATGTTTGACCACTTGAGATAGGTGGCTGCCCGGTCCATGTGGACTAGGGCACTTTGGGGCACTTATATATATTTTAGTGATAATTTGTTATTTTCAATTTTTTTTATATTATACATTTCCTTTAATAATGGTCAATTTGACCACCTTAAACCACATGGACCGGGTCAAGCTAACTTTTCCGGGTTCCTTCTTATGATGTTTGACCACTTGAGATAGGTGGCTGTCCGGTCCATGTGGACTAGGGCACTTTGGGGCACTTATATATATTTTAGTGATAATTTGTTATTTTCAATTTTTTTCAATATTATACATGTCCTTTAATAATGGTCAATTTGACCACCTTAAACCACATGGACCGGGTCAAGCTAACTTTTTCTGGGTTCATCTTATGATGTTTGACCACTTGAGATAGGTGGCTGCCCGGTCCATGTGAACAAGGGCACTTTGGGGCACATACATATATTTTAGTGATAACATGTTACTTTCATTTTTTTTTTATATTATACATGTCCTTTAATAATGGTCAAATTGACCACCTTAAACCACATGGACCGGGTCAAGCTAACTTTTTCTGGGTTCCTCTTATGATGTTTGACCACTTCAGATAGGTGGCTGCCCGGTCCATGTGGACAAGGGCACTTTGGGGCACATATATATATTTTAGTGATAACTTGTTATTTTCAATTTTGTTTATAATACATTTCCTTTAATAATGGTCAATTTGACCACCTTAAACCACATGGACCGGGTCAAGCTAACCTTTTCTGGGTTCCTCTTATGATGTTTGACCACTTGAGATAGATGGCTGCCCGGTCCATGTGGACTAGGGCACTTTGGGGCACTTATATATATTTTAGTGATAATTTGTTATTTTCAAATTTTTTCAATATTATACATGTCCTTTAATAATGGTCAATTTGACCACCTTAAACCACATGGACCGGGTCAAGCTAACTTTTTCTAGGTTCCTCTTATGATGTTTGACCACTTGAGATAGGTGGCTGCCCGGTCCATGTGGGCTAGGGCACTTTGGGGCACTTATATATATTTTAGTGATAATTTGTTATTTTCAATTTTTTTTATATTATACATTTCCTTTAATAATGGTCAATTTGACCACCTTAAACCACATGGACCGGGTCAAGCTAACTTTTTTTGGGTTCATCTTATGATGTTTGACCACTTGAGATAGGTGGCTGCCCGGTCCATGTGGACAAGGGCACTTTGGGGCACATATATATATTTTAGTGATAACATGTTATTTTCAATTTTTTTTTAAATATTATACATGTCCTTTAATAATGGTCAAATTGACCACCTTAAACCACATGGACCGGGTCAAGCTAACTTTTTCTGGGTTCCTCTTATAATGTTTGACCACTTCAGATAGGTGGGTGCCCGGTCCATGTGGACTAGGGCACTTTGGGGCTCTTATATATATTTTAGTGATAATTTGTTATTTTCAATTTTTTTAAATATTATACATGTCCTTGAATAATGGTCAATTTGACCACCTTAAATCACATGGACCGGGTCAAGCTAACCTATTCTGGGTTCCTCTTACGATGTTTGACCACTTGAGATAGGTGGCTGTCCGGTCCATGTGGACTAGGGCACTTTGGGGCACTTATATATATTTTAGTGATGTGTTATATTCCATTTTTCTTTTTTAATATAATATACATGTCCTTGAATAATGGTCAATTTGACCACCTTAAACCACATGGACCGGGTCAAGCTAACCTATTTTGGGTTCCTCTTATGATGTTTGACCACTTGAGATAGGTGGCTGCCCGGTCCATGTGGACTAGGGCACTTTGGGGCACTTATATATATTTTAGTGATAATGTGTTATATTCCATTTTTCTTTTTTAATATAATATACATGTCCTTGAATAATGGTCAATTTGACCACCTTAAACCACATGGACCGGGTCAAGCTAACCTATTCTGGGTTCCTCTTACGATGTTTGACCACTTGAGATAGGTGGCTGCCCGGTCCATGTGGACTAGGGCACTTTGGGGCACTTATATATATTTTAGTGATGTGTTATATTCCATTTTTCTTTTTTAATATAATATACATGTCCTTGAATAATGGTCAATTTGACCACCTTAAACCACATGGACCGGGTCAAGCTAAACTATTCTGGGTTCCTCTTATGATGTTTGACCACTTGAGATAGGTGGCTGCCCGGTCCATGTGGACTAGGGCACTTTGGGGCACTTATATATATTTTAGTGATAATGTGTTATATTTCATTTTTCTTTTTTAATATAATATACATGTCCTTGAATAATGGTCAATTTGACCACCTTAAACCACATGGACCGGGTCAAGCTAACCTATTCTGGGTTCCTTTTATGATGTTTGACCACTTGAGATAGGTGGCTGTCCGGTCCATGTGGACTAGGGCACTTTGGGGCACTTATATATATTTTAGTGATAATGTGTTATATTCCATTTTTCTTTTTTAATATAATATACATGTCCTTGAATAATGGTCAATTTGACCACCTTAAACCACATGGACCGGGTCAAGCTAACCTTTTTTAAGTTCCTCTTACGATGTTTGACCACTTGAGATAGGTGGCTGCCCGGTCCATGTGGACTAGGGCACTTTGGGGCACTTATATATATTTTAGTGATAATGTGTTATATTCCATTTTTCTTTTTTAATATAATATACATGTCCTTGAATAATGGTCAATTTGACCACCTTAAACCACATGGACCGGGTCAAGCTAACCTATTCTGGGTTCCTCTTACGATGTTTGACCACTTGAGATAGGTGGCTGCCCGGTCCATGTGGACTAGGGCACTTTGGGGCACTTATATATATTTTAGTGATGTGTTATATTCCATTTTTCTTTTTTAATATAATATACATGTCCTTGAATAATGGTCAATTTGACCACCTTAAACCACATGGACCGGGTCAAGCTAAACTATTCTGGGTTCCTCTTATGATGTTTGACCACTTGAGATAGGTGGCTGCCCGGTCCATGTGGACTAGGGCACTTTGGGGCACTTATATATATTATAGTGATAATGTGTTATATTTCATTTTTCTTTTTTAATATAATATACATGTCCTTGAATAATGGTCAATTTTTACCACCTTAAACCACATGGACCGGGTCAAGCTAACCTATTCTGGGTTCCTCTTACGATGTTTGACCACTTGAGATAGGTGGCTGCCCGGTCCATGTGGACTAGGGCACTTTGGGGCACTTATATATATTTTAGTGATAATGTGTTATATTTCATTTTTCTTTTTTAATATAATATACATGTCCTTGAATAATGGTCAATTTGACCACCTTAAACCACATGGACCGGGTCAAGCTAACCTATTTTGGGTTCCTCTTATGATGTTTGACCACTTGAGATAGGTGGCTGCCCGGTCCATGTGGACTAGGGCACTTTGGGGCACTTATATATATTTTAGTGATAATGTGTTATATTCCATTTTTCTTTTTTAATATAATATACATGTCCTTGAATAATGGTCAATTTGACCACCTTAAACCACATGGACCGGGTCAAGCTAACCTATTCTGGGTTCCTCTTACGATGTTTGACCACTTGAAGTAGGTGGCTGCCCGGTCCATGTGGACTAGGGCACTTTGGGGCACTTATATATATTTTAGTGATAATGTGTTATATTCCATTTTTCTTTTTTAATATAATATACATGTCCTTGAATAATTGTCAATTTGACCACCTTAAACCACATGGACCGGGTCAAGCTAACCTATTCTGGGTTCCTCTTACGATGTTTGACCACTTGAGATAGGTGGCTGCCCGGTCCATGTGGACTAGGGCACTTTGGGGCACTTATATATATTTTAGTGATAATGTGTTATATTCCATTTTTCTTTTTTAATATAATATACATGTCCTTGAATAATGGTCAATTTGACCACCTTAAACCACATGGACCGGGTCAAGCTAACCTATTCTGGGTTCCTCTTACGATGTTTGACCACTTGAAGTAGGTGGCTGCCCGGTCCATGTGGACTAGGGCACTTTGGGGCACTTATATATATTTTAGTGATAATGTGTTATATTCCATTTTTCTTTTTTAATATAATATACATGTCCTTGAATAATTGTCAATTTGACCACCTTAAACCACATGGACCGGGTCAAGCTAACCTATTCTGGGTTCCTCTTACGATGTTTGACCACTTGAGATAGGTGGCTGCCCGGTCCATGTGGACTAGGGCACTTTGGGGCACTTATATATATTTTAGTGATAATGTGTTATATTCCATTTTTCTTTTTTAATATAATATACATGTCCTTGAATAATGGTCAATTTGACCACCTTAAACCACATGGACCGGGTCAAGCTAACCTATTCTGGGTTCCTCTTATGATGTTTGACCACTTGAGATAGGTGGCTGCCCGGTCCATGTGGACAAGGCCACTTTGGGGCACTTATATATAAATGAGTGATATTATGTTTTCTTACTATTTCCTTATAGTATGCATGTCTGTGAATAACGGTCAATTTGACCACCTAAAACCGCATGGACCGGGTCAAGCTAACCTATTCTGGGTTCATCTTATGATGTTTGACCACTTGAGATAGGTGGCTGCCCGGTCCATGTGGACTAGGGCACTTTGGGGCACTTATATATATTTTAGTGATAATGTGTTATATTCCATTTTTCTTTTTTAATATAATATACATGTCCTTGAATAATGGTCAGTTTGACCACCTTAAACCACATGGACCGGGTCAAGCTAACCTATTCTTGGTTCCTCTTACGATGTTTGACCACTTGAGATAGGTGGCTGCCCGGTCCATGTGGACAAGGCCACTTTGGGGCACTTATATATAAATGAGTGATAGTATGTTTTCTTGCTATTTCCTTATAGTATGCATGTCTGTGAATAACGGTCAATTTGACCACCTAAAACCGCATGGACCGGGTCAAGCTAACCTATACTGGGTTCCTCTTATGATGTTTGACCACTTGAGATAGGTGGCTGCCCGTTCCATGTGGACTAGGGCACTTTAATTGTGCCATGGCGCTTATTTTAGCGTGAACCCCCCCCCCCCCCCTCGTCCCATCCTCCCCCCCCCCCCCCCACCCCCCCTCCCCACTCTCCCCTCCCCTCAGCTTCGCTCCCGGCCCCTCCATTCCACGCATAACGGCTGCATCTCGATCGATGTGACAAGATCGAGTGATATGTATGTTGAACGACGGAAAACCGAATAAGTAAATGAATATCGAATAAGTAAATGAATATCGAATAAGTAAATGAATATCCAATAAGGAAAAAGTAACCAACTTCAGCCCGTGAATATCCAATAAGGAAAAAGTAACCAACTTCAGCCCGGTACGAGTTTTGCGTGTTCAAACGAGCGCAAACCACAAGATATTCTTAAGAATTGCAAACCACAAGATAACCACAAGATAACCACGAGATTTGCTTTTATCGTCTGAATGCGGCTATTTTAATTACGCGCAGTACTAACAGTTACGGGATGTCATGTATTTAATTGCGCACAGTCAAGAAACAGGGGATTTCCCTACTAGGATCAAAATATTGTTTTTCATTGTGACGTCATAACAGAGGCATACCATAAATTCGTGCGTGATAATTGTGAAGTTCGCGCCCGCGCATTATTATGAATGAATTTACGCTAATATTACCATGGCAGCCAGTCGAATTAACATAACAATCGGTGGTATGGTTCTCTTCATTACAAATTTGGCCAACTTCCAACTTGAGTTGGGGGGGCCTGAGGCGGTCTCAGGCCCCCCCAACTCAAAATGGAAGTTGGCCAAATTTGTAATGAAGAGAACCACCGATGTTTATGTTAATTCGACTGGCTGTCATGGTAATATTAGCGTAAATTCATTCATAATAATGCGCGGGCGCGAACTTCACAATTATCACGCACGAATTTATGGTATGCCTCTGTTATGACGTCACAATGAAAAACAATATTTTGATCCTAGTAGGGAAATCCCCTGTTTCTTGACTGTGCGCAATTAAATACATGACATCGCGTAACTGTTAGTACTGCGCGTAATTAAAATAATAGAGATGAATTAGAATACTTAAGCGTCTTTGGTATTATGAAGCGCAATTTTGCTGAGAAGTGCGTGTTTAAATGCCATGGCAACTGCAAGTGCGCAATGCGTAATTACTTTAGCTCTTTGCGTAATGTGTTAATTTATCCAATGAATCCACGTCTGATAATTTATTCAAATGAAAAATATCTGACGTACTACCTCATTTGCATGACATTCGGTGCGTATTTTCAAAAACTTGCTGATAAAGGTGTGGCCTATCTCTGTGGTTAAAACGCTATACGCTTATTCAGTTGGGGTTCTAGTATTTATATTGTATGTCTGTGGGCGGTCTATTTATTTATATTGTATTTCTGTGGGCGGTCTCGTGTTTACGCCCTCAACGTTCGTTGGCGCGAACATCTTAGTTAATATATAACCAGCTATGGGCGCGATATATCGTACCGTATTTTACCTACCTAGCTATATGGGCCCGGGCGCGAATTACAAATGTATATCGTACGCGCGCATAGTATATCCGTATTTTACCTACCTATAGTATTACCATGCACTGTAGTAGCTGTATGTACGTATGTATCGTACCTTGCCATGACTCTATTTGACGTTTAGACTAGAACGTTGTCTTTTGAACTGTTTTAGTGTTTCATCATCATTAATTACAATTTTCTTGGAGTCTGACTTGGAGTTGGAGTTCACTTTCATTTTATATACAGACTCAAGTGCTAGCCTATAGCCTTAGGCTATGGAATTTTCATGGAGTTAATTGGAATAGCATTGTTGGTAAGTAGATCAAAGTCTGGTACCGGTAACTGTTACAGTGTTAGTGTTAGAACTGGTAGTAGTAAGTAGGCTAAACAATACAAAACAGTTAGATTGTCTTTCTCGTAGACCTAGCTACCAGTTAAATGTTTCCAATCTAGAATCGAATATAAAGCAAATAATCACCTTTTGGTTTCAGGCGATGGTAAACCATCACTTCCTCGGCGATCTGAATGTATACGCCTCTTTGTAGATGTGGCTACTTAACTTACATTGACATTGTTACAAGCCTACATCCAGATCGCCTAGCCCTATGAAGTGATACTACTTCTAGTCTAGTTTGTCCCGGCATCAGTTCACTTCACCAACGGTAATTATTTGCTTACTGTCCATGTGTTTGGTAAATTTTGTTCTACAGTGAAACTTCTTTATATCAAACTGTGTTATACAGGGGCGCCTAATATAGCGAGGCTATTTCACAGGTGCAGGTTCTTTGTAGTTCATTATTTTTAAGCCCTGATACCACAAGATAACATAACATTAACAATGTCATGCAGTTCAGTTTGCCTGAGCTGAGGTGCTCGTTATAACTTTCCAGTAAGTCAGTTATAGAATAGACATAAATCTGAGTAAGTAACGTTGCAAACAAAAAAACCTGTAACTTAAGCGTGAGCTACTTATATTTAGGTGGGGACTGGGGGTAGAGCCCCCAGAAGCAAATTTGATAATGTTTAAATTAAAAAAAACCCAAATCAAAACTACCTACCTGCTATTTATATTACGAGCAAGCAACACGCAACACAACAAAATAAGGCCTGGGTGGAACTTGGACCCAGGAGCCCCCACCTCACTATTCCACCAGTGGCATGGCAATGGACAGACCCCCCCCCCCCCCAAAAAAAAAAAAATAAATAAATAAATAAATAAATAAATAAATAAATAAATAAATAATAATAATAATAATAATAATAATAAATAAATAAATATAAATAAATAAAATGTAAATAAATATAAATAAATTAAAATAATGTTAAAAAAATAGTCAATAAATTAAATCAAATTAAATTAAATTAAAATAAATAAATAAATAAGTAGTAATTTGGAAACAAAAACAACTAAAAACAAAGGGAACAGTTTTAGAGGGGGACAAATATGTAAAGTTTGATCCAAATCATTTGTGTGCCCCCCCCCCCCCCCCCCCCCATCAGTCTGACCATGCTACGCCACTGTACATGGACATGCTAATGCAACACACTGTACATTTAATAACGATTTACAAGGGTTTTCTTCCCTTTAAAAACTACAAGTGCATGATGTCCAAAATGAATGTTTCTAACCGACTTGAAATTTGTGGTTACAGTCCGTTATTCCGAAGGTTCAGTTATTCCGAAGGTTCGTTATTCCGAAGGTTCGTTATTCCGAAGGTTCGTTATTCCGAAGGTTCGTTATTCCGAAGGTTCGTTATTCCGAAGGTTGGTTGATCCGAAAATAAAATCGGGTTCGTTATTCCGAAGGTTCGTTGATCCGAAAATAAAACGATTTACAAGGGTTTTCTTCCCTTTAAAAACTACAAGTGCATGATGTCCAAAATGAATGTTTCTAACCGACTTGAAATTTGTGGTTACAGTCCGTTATTCCGAAGGTTCGTTATTCCGAAGGTTCAGTTATTCCGAAGGTTCGTTATTCCGAAGGTTCGTTATTCCGAAGGTTCGTTATTCCGAAGGTTCGTTATTCCGAAGGTTGGTTGATCCGAAAATAAAATCGGGTTCGTTATTCCGAAGGTTCGTTGATCCGAAAATAAAATTGGGTTCATTATTCCGAAGGTTCGTTATTCCGAAGGTTCGTTGATCCGAAAATAAAATCGGGTTCGTTATTCCGAAGGTTCGTTATTCCGAAGTTTCGTTATTCCGAAGGTTTCGTTGATCCGAAAATAAAATCGGGTTCGTTATTCCATAGACAGTAAGTCTATGGTTATTCCGAAGGTTCGTTATTCCGAAGGTTGGTTGATCCGAAAATAAACAACCCTAGGTTGCTATTTTGAATCCCCGCAAGTGATGTTTTTCACATCACATTTTCACTTGGCAGCCCAAGGGGGGGGGGGGGGGGGGGGGATTGTTCCCTTTTTAATGTTCATGATTCCTTCATGCATGCATGTTTATGCTTTATTAATGTAAAAGTTAATTTGTATTATTTAGATGTATTTTGAATGTAAAATCATTTTGTATAATTTGTCAGTTATAAATATATTTGGACAAATGTAGAGCTTGACACGTACGTCCCAAATATTGCATAGGGTGCGGGCCGCCGCCCCCCCCCCCCCCCCCCCTCACTTCTGTTGCCTATGGTGTGTGGGTGTGGGTGTATGTTTAGTGGGGTGGGGATTTTATACAAACCCACCACACCCCAGTCCCCTGCTTATCTTCACTTTGAATAATGTAATCATTTTCAGGGTGACACACACACGTGATACACACACACACACACAATGTAAACTCACAATACTATTATTCACAATACTATCATATGAGTGTTTCTTTTTCTCCGCATTCGAATATACCCCCCCCCCCCTCCCCCCTTCCCCCCGTTAGGGAGCGCTGGCATTTTTAAAATTGAAACTGTGCAATCTGAGTTTTTACTCTCTTTCCAATAAAATTATATAAAAGCCATGATTTAAATTGATTTGGGAGGGGGGCCCATGACACCCCCCCCCCCTCCCGCCCCCCCCCCCCCCCCCACCACTACGCTAAATACGCCGATTTAAGGCTATTCCTTAGTGGGGTCTATGATTTATTCCCCACAAGGAAAAAATACCCCATAAGTATATAATTCTACCCACACGAGACCCCACAAGAATGCCGGCGTGAGAACACACACACACACACACACACACACACACGCACACACACACACACACACACACACACACACACACACACACACACACACACACACACAAACACACACACACAAACACACAACCTATTTCATTTTCGGATTAACGAACCCTAATTCATTTTCGGAATAACGAACCCTATTTCATTTTAGGACTAAGGAACCTTCGGAATAACGAACCCGATTTCATTTTAGGAATAGCGAACCTTCGGAATAACGAACCCGATTTCATTTTAGGAATAGCGAACCTTCGGAATAACGAACCTTCGGAATAAAGAACCTTCGGAATAACGAACCTTCGGAATAACGAACCCGATTTCATTTTAGGAATAGCGAACCTTCGGAATAACGAACCTTCGGAATAACAAACCTTCGGAATAACGAACCCGATTTCATTTTAGGAATAGCGAACCTTCGGAATAACGAACCTTCGGAATAAAGAACCTTCGGAATAACGAACCTTCGGAATAACGAACCCGATTTCATTTTAGGAATAGCGAACCTTCGGAATAACAAACCTTCGGAATAATGAACCCGATTTCATTTTAGGAATAGCGAACCTTCGGAATTTAACGAACCTTCGGAATAACGAACCTTCGGAATAATGCAACAAATGTTCGGATTAACGAACCCTATTTCATTTTCGGATTAACGAACACTCGGGTATAGGAAATGTGCGTGTTCGGAATAACGAACCTTCGGAATAACGAACCGCACCCGAAATTTGTAAGTACTGTTTGCTATTGTGCTATTTGCTAGTGGTGATGTGGATGCTGATAGTGGTGTAGCTAGGGATTTTCTATTCGGGGCACCAGGGGTCTTGTATTTTCATGAGAGGGCACATGTTTTTACCTGACAAGGAATAGACAAGCAATGGAAAGATAATATACAACTAACGAATGGGCTTCTTGTGATAGTCAAATCTATTACCGAGGTGGGCTCAAAATGATTATTACCCGAAGCGTAGCTGAGGGTAATAGTCATTTTGAGCCCACCGAGGTAATAGATTGCCTATCACAATCAAGCACATTCGTTAGTTGTTTTATATCACTCATCAATATCAGTGATTGTGTTCAGCTTATAGCAAAATACGTGAAAATGTCTTGAATATTTCATAAAATCGCTTGTAAATTTTGATATAAAAATCAATCGACATTAATGAAGCCAGATGAGCCTCCAGAACCTGGGCGCATCTAATACGCTTAAAGTCATTGTTATTTTGCGCATACAATCACAAAGACGCAAAACCGAGTGCGCACCAACGCGCTGGCAGTTGCGCACATACGCAATGAATGCGTGCTAACGCTCCCACGGATGTGCTTATTGGCTGTCTTGGCGTTCTTCTTCCTAGGGTGTTAGTTTTTACCAGCAATGGCAATCACGTGACTAGAACGTGTGCGCCATAGAGCACTGCACAAATTTGATCGCGTGTGCATTTTGCTTAAACACATGATCTATGGGACGAACGCGTAACGAACTTTTAGTGTTAATTTTTTGCTAACAGCCCGGTCAAGTGATTGCGCGGGGATTGCGCGTGTTGTCCAAAACTATCATTTGTCAAATACAATGGTAAAACGATCTTATGAGGGATATAATAGAACCTATACTTATAGCTACGCCACTATAAATTGTGTATTTATTATGTTTTAATAGAATGTGAAAGTTGTAGCAGTGGTATTTCCCCCAAACTAGAAGGTTAATCAAATGCGTTTTATAATACTAGTTTAAATTAGCTTCTTGTTAGCAAAACAAATCAATAGTCTGGTTCCGTAGAGCATGGGGTGGTTTTCCTTCAAACATATCAAAATAACATACAAAATGATATTTTTAAAATACAATGGGCTTGTCCGGGAATTGAACCCGGGACCTCTCGCACCCTAAGCGAGAATCATACCACTAGACCAACAAGTCGGAAATTTTAATCAGTACGCTTATTGTCATTTCATACTCTCTGTAAAGATCATTATCGAAATTGCTCAGCATGTGTTGTATCGATTGGTTATATCAGTAGCGTATGTTGGAGGGTCTGAGAAATGGGGGGGGGGGGGGGGGGGGGGGGAGGTTCCCAATGGGTGGGGTCTACGGGCCATGTCATAAGGCCCCATCCTTTATTTTACTTCATTAGACAGCTTTCAGAGGGGTCAGACACTTGAGCATAGGAGACGGAGGAGGGGGCTGCAAAAGCCCCCCCCCCCCCCCGAGATTTTTATTTTTATTTAAAAATGCACCTCAAATTTGGGCAAAACCATGTAATAGCATACTCTGGCTAATTCAAGTAATACTTTTAGGCAAAATAATGTAATTTTCGGGCAAACTCATGTCATATTATCAACAATATCATTTTTGGACATCAAAGAGGTGAATACCCTTTTTTTCTTCTTTCTTCTTGTTTTTGTTTATATTGCTTGTCATCATGGGAAAAACGGGAGATAATATATACGTATTCGGGTAAAAGACCTGGGGGCCCTCTGAAAATGTGCCCGTATACGCCCATGGGCAGACAAGTATACTGCCGAATGTTTAAGAATAGTGTGTCATGTGTATGTTCTCCTTACTTTCTGATTCTGTTGTTTTCCCTTTTTTATAATGAAACTGGACTCAATCACGGGAATTATAACTTGATAGTTCCCAGATAGCCTAAAGCTCGGGGGTTGGTCTAAATAATGAGGGGGGGGGGGGGGGGGGGGGTGGTCTACCTAGACACATATATTACATATTGTATTATGTGTGTTTTTTTTTTTTCACAAGGGGGAATTAAACAAGGAGGATACAAAATCAAGGTGGTTACCCCCCCCCCCCCCCCCCCCAAACACACACATACACAGACACACGCACGCACGCACACACACGCACACACAGACACACGCACGCGCGCACGCGCACACACGCACACACGCACACACACACACACACACACACACATAAACACACACGATTTGTCCCTCACCCCTCATTAGTTTGCCACATAATCATACAATAACAAAATTTGTTTCAAAACGCAATAACTTTATTTTTGTCACTTTGGGATATTTGCGATTGAACCAGCTGCAACATTTTGAGTTGATTTGAATTAGATTTTCTTCTGCACAAAAACACTATAACAATATACAACTTGTAAATACTACAACAAATAATGTTGGATTAATTAAAGTCATACCTGTAAAGTGTCCAAATCCACGAAAATTACTTGGAGCATCCTCGTTTCTCTTCTACCGTGTTGTTAAGCTAATGGTAAAAGAAGAATAAAATATGAACTCAATATTCGTTTTTTCACTAGGTAAACAGTGTTCGTTTTCTTTCAAACTTTCACAAATCTTTCAATTGTATTTTACAATGATATTGATATAGGATTGACGTCTCAAATGTCATTTTGTGCAATATCTGACACTTTACAGGTATCACTTTAAGTAAAGCAATAATAACATAAAATATATAAAATAACCATATGATATGTTATCGATATGAGTAAACAAGTTTAAAGAACTATACCATAATAAGCACGATATAAATGCTTGAAATATTAAGAAAGCAAAATACAGTTTTAGTATCATAATAATAACGGACCTTGATACTATTATCTTTTAAAAATGTTCATATTGTAAATTTGTAACAAACCATTATTTTATCAAAAACAAGTTTATTGAGCACGGCAAAACAACAACTACACTGAATCATTTATCAGTGACTATATAACATCAACAAATTCTATATTTCAAGTTGCATAAATTGTGGGCCGACCGTTCCACGAAGCGGCGCTCCTTTTGTATGAGGGAATAATGGTGTTGCATTGCATTTAGGCTATCACACAAGTCATACAAGAGAGCAGGGGCGTAGACAGCGGGGGGTGAGGGGTATGCATCCCCCCTCCCCACGCAATAACTTTATTTTTGTAACTTTGAAATATTGGCGATTGAAGCAGCTGGAACATTTTGAGTTGATTTCAATTTGATTTTCTTCTGCACAAAAACACAATAACAGTATACAATTTGTAAATAATACAACAAATAATTCTGGAAATCAATAATAACAATATAATATATCAAATAACCATATGATATGTTATCGATATGAGAAAACAAGTTTAAAGA